>OY997382.1:7407359-7704859 GCA_963921505.1 Phakellia ventilabrum
GGGACGTGGTACCATTTCGGGTGAGGGAGGGGGTAGTATACTCCTGTATGTGTGTGTGTGTGTGTGTGGGGGGGTGTGTATGTGTGTGTGTGTGTGTGTGTGTGTGTGTACATTTTCATGGTGTCATTACTTTCGCAAAGTATTTCAGTTGTACATGTATGACCAAAGCTTCAGGGGTGCCAGTGCCCCCACCCCAGAGTTGATAGCTGTTTTTATACTCAGTAGTTCACTAGTAGCCGTTTCGAGCCAATGAATCCACCTCAGAGCATCTAAACTTTCCCCGGGAGAGCATGCCCCCCAGACCCCCCTAGGGGGTTCGACCCCACATACAACATCTTTCCCTCACCCAGTGAAAACAAAACCTGTATCCAAGCCTGTCGACACATCGACACTTATTTATGACATCATACAGACTTCCCTACCTCAATGTGCAGCTGTAGGGCAGCCATGAAGACGGCCTGCTCCATGGTAACGGGGAGGTGACCCCCAACTATCATCTGCTTGCACTGTGTGGAATATAAATGGATGTTCTAATTAGCCACAGAGGTCATTGTAGCTCCAGATGTTTGTGATTATTTTCAACATCTCACTTCGAAAAAACAATCTTTTGTCACATTATACAATTATTCCAAAACTGTACAAATTTGAAGTTGTATACCGGTATAAACATTGGTAGCTAAACGTACGAAGAATTAGCCATTTTGTGCTAACAAATAAATTTAATGTCAAACATACAAAATTCACAAGTGAAATACTGCAAAGTGTGGGTACAAAACTAGTAGTCATAATTATTAGGTTACAATGCAGTTAAATAGAAGTATGCATCTACACTATATTTTTCAGTTCAACTCTGATAATTCGAAAATGAAGACAGTCACACCTCAAATACTGGCAGTTTTTGGCTTGGTCATAGTTCAGTGCATAGTGGGAGATAAAGGGTCTGCCCCATCCCTTAGCTCTTTCTCCAGTGGTCACTCTACCAGCGTAAATATCGGGTGTGCTGTCAGTGAAGGCTATGGTCTGCTCATAGTGTCCCTTGTCTTCTATCTGGTTCAACAGCTGGATGGTGACGTCGCCTTGAAATGGCCATTTGAGGTAATTGTCATGCTCTCCTCTCATCAGGTAGACGTACACAGAGACATGTGTACCCTCGCCATCACAATCGCCATTAGCATACACTCTGAGGCACATTCTGTACCCTTGTGGGTGGGTGTAGAATGATGGGGAGAACCAGCTGTCACCCTCAGCCTTCTGTTGCTCAAAGTCTGTCATTATGACCTCAAAGGGAAGTACACAGACACGTGACTCGATGACAAGGCACTGCCTCTCAAGTGAAGTCCAGTCGAGGTTAGTGACTTGGGTAACTCGGAAGCGGACACAGTTGTCTTTGAGGAACTGGCAGTTATTGGCTGGGTCATAGTTTAGGTCACTGTGAGTAAGGACCTACTAAACCATCCTTTAGGTGCTCTTTCCCGATTGGTCACCCTACTGATGACAGTAGCATTTGCACAACTACTGAAGTCAATTGTTTCTGTATAGTGCTCCTTGTCTTGAAGTTGATTGATCACTTTGACGGTGACTTTACCCCGAAAGGGCCATTTTAGTTGTTCATCAAATTCTCCTCGCATGAGACAGACACCAATATCAATGCATGTGCCTTGGTCATTTGAATATACTTTGAGGCACATCTTGTACCCACGGTGGTGTGTGTAGAATGGATCACTGTACCAGATGTCATCCTTCTTATATTTATCAAATTCTGTCATGACAAACTCAATGGGAAGCACACCATGTGTCTGCAGTGCTTGTAGAGATGATCGGTCTTCTTCTTGTTTGGCCTTCAGTTGGGCGATTTCTGTAAGTGCGTCTTTCAGTGCTTGGGTTTCAATTATGAGCATGTGACTGTATGCTGCCAGTTGGGATACGTGAATCACCAGAGTCTCAGCTAGGTGGGCTGGCATGTCTTTGCGGGGGAGCTGCACCTCACAACCAGCATAGTGGAAGTCACAGTTGACTATTGTGAGAGGGCAATCCTTGTTGACGTGATGCGTGAGACGATGACGCTCGGGATACACCCCACACTCATTTGGGCAGGGCACTGGACGAGACCCACACACTGGCCAGTGTTTGGTTGTTACATCTTCAAAATCAGCTCCATAGTTGCCACAGTAGTCACAGCTGAAGCGTCGTCGGATACATTTCTCAATCTCGTGGGCAGTGACATAGCGATGCTGGAACAGTTCACAACAGTGATGGCATTCGACCTCTGTGAACTGACAGCCAACAAGCTGCTCATCTAGCTTGGGGTTCTCATTGAGATGCTTCTCTAGCTGACTCAAATCCCCACTCCACTCACAGCCCTCTGTCTTGTGGGAGCACCAAACAAGAAACTCATACAGTGAACGCTGCAGTCGGAGGTCTGGAAAGACGGTGAAGTCTGTCCGGTTACACGTAGGGCATGACTTTTTGTCAGTTTGAATTCGCTTGATACACACTCGACAGAAAGCATATCCACAGCAGGTCACCTGATGGGGCTCACGAAGCACCAACAGACAGACAGGACAGTCGGATTGGACAGCTTTTGGAGGATGTTCTACAAACTCACAGTCAAACCCAACCTGCCTTGTTTTAGCAGCTGGTCTTGAGCTCTGGTCAAAAGGGCTGGCCATTGCTTTCAAGCAAAAGGGGCATATTTCACTAATGTCTACCTACTTACTGCGCATGCTCAAGCAGATTCATACAGTACAGTTTGCAGATAAACAGGAAAGTGCTCATACACCCCTGTAAATCTGGCATTCATGAATATCACAGTCACACAATGGTTCTTTGTTATAGAGCTGCTATGAATATCGAATGAGTCACGTACATCAAATATACTCACAACTGCATTCAAAAACAATACATGTAGCGTAGACGAGGTACATACACACATACATACATACATACATACATACAACATACATACATACATACATACATACATACATACATATATACATAGATGTAAATAGCAACTCCAATAGCATCACCAGCCAATATAAAGGTCGCTCGGCAAGGTACAGTTTGAAGCTTTCCAATACCCTAGTCGTCCCCAGGCTCTTGTGAGCAATATACTTCACTACTGGAGAGCCTGGTACATTTTGTCAAGCGATTCAACTACTTAATTATGCGTAGGAAGTGTAGGTTTGCAGACCTCCTTCATTGTCTGAGAACTACATTTGTTTTTGCCCATTCAAAATTTACCCTTCTGCCCTATGCATTATATACGTGAGAAAATGTAATAGGTCCACAAAATACCAAAAGTGAAACATGCAAGTGGACCTGGGGACAAGGCTGAGCATAATACCACGGCAACAACTGCTATAAAACACCCAATGTTTCCATAGTAATGTAGGCTGCTCGGTAATTTACGTAGAGTAAGTAATGTACTTATGTGAACAATAAGTGCTTATAAACATACACAGTGATCACCAAACAGCATACTACCGGCCACAAAGTCTGAGACAGCACCTACCAGCTTGAAGAGGTTCTCGTGGTGTGGGACCCTCTTGGTAGCGTCGATATTTACTGAGTTATCAGCTCTCGGCCGGCTGATGTCCATCATGAAGGACTTTAGCTTGTGGGCTTGAGGGACATAGGGTCCTCGTGCCAGCTTTAGACGCTGGATCACATTTGAGACGTCTTGTTGAAGTTGGGGGTGCTCTAAGAAGTCATCTGGGAATGACTCCAGCCATCGACCAATCAAATTCAAGACATTTATCTGTGTGGGTGGGATGGAGGTCGAGTGGGGTATTGGCGGGATGGTTGAACGATTGGGCTCAATTGACCAGTCAAACGGGTTTATCCAGTCGTGCGAGTTGAGTCGATGGAGAAGTAACCGCATGAGAATAACCGGATGTATGAAGGACTGGTAAGTTGTGAGAAAGAAGTCCACTATTTGTTCTTTCGTAGCCTTAGGGCTGAGTCTCTCTCCCGTGGGAGACTGGGGGCCCGTGGCTAGGTCGAAACCTCCCCACATCTGACTGGTATTACCAGTTAAGAACTCTACGCACTTCTCAATGGTAGCTCCTCTGAGGGGGAGAGAGAGGTCATGTGATAGTATCCTAGCAGTACAGCTGTGAATATGCATAGTATAGTATAGTATAAGTAGCAGTCACATGATAATCACATGATAGTATCCTAACAATACAGCTGTGAATATGCATAGTACAGTATAATATAAGTAGCAGTCACATGATAATCACATGATAGTTCATGATAGTCACATGAACAGTCACATGATGGTATCTTGGCAACACCAGTCTGCGTATGCTCACCTTGCATACACATGCCCATCGTCATCAGTGGTCATAATAACATTGTCAGTTTCATAAACTGCAGTAGGTAAACAAAGATTAATGTCAGTACCAATATCACTGTCAATACTGGCATCAGCATCAATTATTATTACATGTAAGTACCAATGCACATCAGTGGAGTATCTCGACTAACCAGTGGGCTCAAAGAGGCTAACACCCTCGGGGCAGTGCTCCCCAAGATAGACGAGTGCCCTGGAGGCATGGTAACGTGGGCGGGGCCCACTGGGGAGGAGAGAGTGCAGCTTGGCAGGCAGACCTATCTGAGTGAACTGGAGATGAGGGAGGAGGGGGAGAGATAAAATAGGTTTAGCTATGTAGCTTCACTTCGAGTCCATAAACACAACTGTACTTTGATTCATTTTATCGACAAACAAGAAGTGTTTGTTTCTCGATGAGGTAAAGAGGCTGGACTCTATTGATATCACCCCCTTACCGTGGCTTGGTTGTCGAGTGTTTGGGCGATGTTGGCGAGTGAGATGGCTGCGTTGGTGATGTTCTCCTGGGAGGGGTCTGTGAGGCAGTCGCTAAGGAGACAGACGGCACGCAGTGAGCCAAGCTGTTGCTGCATCTTGGAGTGACTGCTGCACACGGCTAGCATCTTCAGGACGATGCGCCTTGCCTCTGGGTGTGTTACCAGGTGGCCTTGCAGTGTGGGACTGTGGTGATGTAATGCATTATAGGATGATGTAATGATGATGTAATGCTATATAATAATGAGGATGTATACTTAGTATTTATACATGTATTCTAGAATGATGTAATGTTTGCCATGATAATTTGATTATGTAATCACGAGGTAATCTAAAGAAGGTGATGTAAACTTACCTGACTAGACTCCTAGAACTGCTCTCACTAGTGAAACTGGATGTCCAAATTTTGCTCCCCTGGGGGACTTCCAATTGCCCCACTGAGCCGCTGCTGAGGCGTGATCCCTCGTCAGAGGTGGGCTGGCCGTGGTTCTCTGAGCTGCTGCAAGTTGTGATGGAGAGGGAGGTGTCTGTGGGGTTGGAGGGGGGGGGGGGGTGATAAGTTGTAACTGATGACTCTCATTGTTTAATTTTCAAATTGATAATTACACAGCATGTAAACGCTGTAACTGCACACATATAATAACAGCACACAGACAGACAGACAGACAAACACACACTTGCTTATATGCATGTGTGTGTGTCTGTCTGTCCGTTGGCCTCTGGCTATCATCTGTATAAATATGCAGCAGGTATACATGTATGTACAAGTATGTATGTATGTATGTATGTCTGTATGTATGATGCAATGCATGAAACAAGAGGGTGCCATACCTCTCCTCCTATTGGATCCAAAGCCGCTGTCGACATCGGAGTCGCAGGGCTGGAGGTAGGCCAGAAGGGGCTCCGTGGGGATCCTGATGATGGTCCTCAGGTAGTCGTTGTCGTCTTCACTGACCAGGAGGTTGTTCAGGAGGGAGAGGCAGGTACCCTGGGGGGGGGAGGGGGACGGGGGATGGTGGGGGGAGGGAGGTGTGTGTGTTTGTGTATGTGTGTGTAGGTGAGAGTGATTCAGCAAGTATCCACACATGCGTTGATCTATGACTTCGAGTGTCTCGTTTTTGTAGGAGAGGGTGGGAAACTGGTTTGCAGAGTTTAGTGGTAGTGTCCCATAGACTTGCCGCAAGGTAATGTAATGATGTAATGATGATGTAATGCCACATAGACTATTGCTGCTAGGTAATATAATGATGTAATGATGATGTAATGCTACATAGACTATTGCTGCTAGGTAATGTAATGATGTAAAGATGATGTAATGCCACATAGTTGCATGCTGCTTAGCTAATGGCTCAAACTAGTGTCTGAACACATTGTAAAAATAAATTGTAAAACAAGGAACCAGTCGTAAAATCGAAATAAGATCTATTGACGTACTGGTACAGGGTCCTGGCTGTCCAACAGCTTGATGGTGAGGTCCAGCATCCCGGAGCTGAGGGCGTTCTTCTTCCCGTCCACCCCACCCCCCTCAAACATGTTCTGCACGAGGGTGGCCACATTGCGGAGGAACTCTGAGGAGACACTGGGAGACTGTGCCAGTGTGGTGAGTCTGGGGGAGGGGGAGGGTGTGTGTGTGTGTGTGTGTGTGTGTGTGTGTGTGTGCATGTGTGTGAGAGACACAGAGAGAGAGTGTCTTGTATGTAGCGATTTAAACACTAGGTCCCTACATAAGCCCAGACGGAGGCCGGCCTGGTTTAAGTCAAACAAAAGCTGTAGCTACTAGGAGTCGCTGGTCACTCCAGGTGCAGAGAGTGGTTAGCTGCTGGTCAGCTAGGAGTTGGTGGTAAACTCCAGGTGCTACACCACACTGACGAGGCCCAAATAGGCCGAAACAGCTGTCTGCGGTTTGCATTAGCAGGCTGTCCATTGTTTAATCCCTTATACATGCATATTATGTTCATAAATAATGAAGTGAGGCTACTGTGATGGGCTAGCTACACGAATGAGACTACATGCGGCTGAATGTAAAATACATGCAACCTCACATGTAAGTGTATCATAAACTTCTCGTAGAGTGTATCCAGGGGTGAAATGTGTGGTGTGTGGTGTGTGGTGTGTGGTGTAATAGGCAGAAGGTTCTTTCATGTGCTCCCTCCAGAAATCTCAAGCTGATGGTTACCATAGCAACTAACGCAATCCATATACAGTCTTTAATTCTAAACACAACTTAGTGGGAGGTATCCTAGCAACAAGCTTTCGCACAACACCCACCATACTCACCTGGACACACACTTGGGGAGGCAGATGTACGAAATGAGGGTATGGTGGCACTCCTTATTACTCGACAGCGTAACCATGAGCCTCAGGGCATTGGCAACCGGGTCAGAGCGACCCCTACCCGCATGAGAATTCACAAAGTTGTCTGGATTTACTGGAGCCCTCTGGGGGGAAACTGAAATGCCTCTTGCAGGCTCTTTGTAGCTGTGGTATTGATGTATCAGCTGTAGGGTGTCGAGGCTGGCCATACTGGAGCTAGGAGTAGTGGTCGGGACTATGTCCGTACTTATCCCACGGGTCAGGGGCTTGTGTGCAGTCATGTTGATATGGACATCGGGAAGGGACATCTTTCGTTGCAGTACTTGTTTCTCCTTCAATTTTCTTGCTTTCGAGTCTGATTTGTTTCCAAAAGCTTGTCTCGACTTGAACGGCGATTTGAAGCGTTTCGACCCCCGGGACTTCCTCGTACTCTGGGGTTCGAGGGAGGCTACCTCCTCAGATTCAATCCGTTCTTGCTCGGAAGTAGTTCCATTCATCACAGAGAAGACAATCCCATTTTGCCCCTCCCCTTCGGGTGAGACGCTGGCGCAGGCTCGATCGCGTCCGTCATTGAAATCTCCCCTAGCCTCTAGCTCATCCATGCCTTCGTTTATCTGTACCAGAATCTCGTCAAAGATGGCCTCAGTCTCTTCCTTGCTTCGTGGTCTCACCAGAGAGCTAGGTAGCTCCGATGGCTGTCGGAGCCTCCGCCGAAGACTATGAGAGACCCTGTATGTGTGTGTGAGGTTGTGAGTGGCTGAGTCAGGCCTGACTTTCTAGCTACCTGGATTCAGTTATGTCCCTAAATAAAAAAATGGGCGTGTCCTAGGTGGCCATTTTTTTTATCTCGTGAATTACGTAGAGGTGGACTTGACCAATTACTATTGAGGGACGGTACTTGAGTCAGAATCAGATTAAACCACTAATTATCACATGATCAGCTGCCAAGTGGTCACATGACTCTCACCTGACAATATCCTCCAGCTCCTCCGCCCCGTGCCTAAGGCCGTCGCTGTGATTGTGACGGTGTTCCTCTAGGGAGTCGAACTGGGGCCCCAGGTGGTGTGTGTGGCTGAGGTCAGTAGAGACCGAATCCGTCTCAACGCTGGCTTGTTTGAGGGGCCCGGTAACTGGGGGAGAGAGAGGGAGGGGAAGAATTGGAATGAAACCCACGACACTACCAAGTAAACCTCGTTCTCAGTCTCTCCCTCCCAACATTTCGTCAAATGGAGGAAAGTTTTACCTGCCATTTCGTACTGCTAACGACCAAAGCATTTGAAGGGAGAGACCAAGACTGAAGTTAGTATTACCTTTAGGCTGGTGTTATGGTGGGTACAAATTTTAGCGGTTTGAAGGGTTCATGGATTTGGCGGGTATTAAGTTTACCGCTTTTGAACTATTTAAGAATTTGCAAAATAAAGAATTAAAGGATACAACATAACCGAAAATTACAAAAATTCGAGAATGAAGCAAAAACGTTAAAGATCTGGCAACACTCCGTACTCACCTGTGGAGCCTTGACTGGTGACGGATTCAGCTCTTCGCTTGAAGAATTTAGTGGGTGTGTCCCTACCGTGGTCCCTCTGGAGGACGGCCTGGGAGGACAGTGGGCGGGGCTCTGGTGACATCACTTCGCTCTCCTCCAAGCCTGAAAGAGAGAGAGAGAGAGAGAGAGGAAACAATTTTAGGTCATGCTTAAATCCAAGGTAATCTACAGCTGAGTAAGAGCTGGCAGCTGTTGCTATAGAAACCAGAAAGTTGTGTACTCCCCTATTAGTGCCACCCTTGTACCCTCCCCGCCCCCCTCACCCAGTTCATGGAGGTTGGGTTCGCTCAGTGACAGCTCTCTGTGCCTCAGTCCACTGCTGTTCCAGCTGCTGCGAGCCTCAACATCCCTGGGGGGGGGGGGGGCAGAGACAATGCAGCAAAACATGAACACATCGTAGCAACCATAGCGCCTACATGTATGCCATGAGGATGGCGTCCACACAGATCACATAATTCTGATCATCATCAATACTTAAATCTTCTTTCTGTCTGCTAGTCTGTCTGTCTGTCTGTCTGTCACGGATATGACATCATCTAATCATGCATGATTGCGCAGAAATACGCGAAAAGTCCGTTATGTCATCTAATGGTCCTGACCTCCACTTCGACCTACAGAGGCTGATGGATGCTTCCGAGAGTTGCGAGCGAAGCAAGGAGGTAGCTGAGGAGCGAGTGAAGCAAGCAGCTGAATCGAGCGACCTCGACCTACAGCCTGACAGGCACCTCTGAGGGCTGCAAGTGAAGCAAGCAGGTAGCTAAGCCGAGCACAGCTACTTGAGATACTTACCTTATTTTTGTAGTTTCCAATGCATGCATAGCTTCAATTTTCCAATTCTCATACCCAAAGCAATTATCCATGATCTGAGAGAAGCTAATAATTAGCTGAAAAATCTGACGGCTTTAATTTTGAAGCGACATACACACATTCTCACCTGCTGGCTCTCTTGCCTAATTTGATGAGGTCGTTCATGGCTTGCATCAACAGGTCAGCACTTCCTTCCACCTCACAGCCGGCATAATTCAGTTTAAATTCGGAGGGAAACTTTAGCAGCTGCAGTCTTGTCAGACGGTGCATCTCATCCTCCTCAGACTCCTTCAGCTCGGAGAGACTACCGAAGCTTCTTGTCCGGGGCAACATTGACCGTTTGAACTTTGACCTTCTTGCGTACGCTTTCTTACGAAACGCTATTGCCTTTGAGTTGACTTCTTTCAAAAGTTCGCTCAGTTCTGGATCTCGGGAGGTGTGGCTCAGTGGGTGTGGCCTCATCAGTGGATCATGTGATCTCACATGTTCCCCACTGTAGGAGCTTGGGCGAGTGGAGATGGGAGAAGAAGAAGTGGGTGTGACCGAGGGGGAGCTGAGCAAGAGGCTGGTCACAGGGTCTTTTTGCTGGGTGGAGGAAAACGCCTCACAGGCGGAAGTTACAAGACGATTCTGGGTCTCTTTAAGCTCCTGTGTGTATGTGTGTGTGTATGTGTGTGTGTGTGTGTGTACGTGCGTGTGTGTGTGTGTATGTGTGTGTGTGTGTATGCATGTGTGATTGTGTGTGTGTGTGTGTATGCATAAGTGTGTATGTGAGTGTGTGTGTATATGTGTGTGTATGTATGATTGTGTGTGTGTTTGTGTGTGTATATAGTGTGTGTGTGTGTATGCAAGGGCAAGGGCACGTGTGTGTGTGTGTGTGTGTGCATGTGTGTGTGTGTGTATGCATGTGTGATTGTGTGTGTGTGTGTGTATGCATAAGTGTGTATGTGAGTGTGTGTGTATATGTGTGTGTATGTATGATTGTGTGTGTGTGTGTGTGTGTATATAGTGTGTGTGTGTGTATGCAAGGGCAAGGGCACGTGTGTGTGTGTGTGTGTGCATGTGTGTATGTTTGTTGTATATTTAATTATAATAATTATGGTACCATTTGCAAAGTCTATAAACTAAATTCACCGCCAACAATGGAAATTAAGGCAGCAATGCTCACGGGATTGAGGTCATAAGGTCTCAGTCCCAGGACATCTGTGGCCAGGATCTGAGCCCCGTACTCCAGGAGGGCGATGGCACACTCCATGAGCTGTAGCTTGCCGGCCGCCATGTGCAGGGCGGTGCGTCTGGGAGGGTATGAGAGTGTGAGTGCGTTGGAGGCGGAACAAAAGCATTAGGGATGTGTGAGTGAAGTGTTTATATTAATACATCATCACCTTAATATCATGACCTTTTCATCGTGACATCATTATGATATCATTCATCATGACATCATTATGATATCATTCCATTGTGACATTCATTATGACATCATTATGATATAATCATCATGACATCATTTCTTCTCCTCATAAAAACCTACCCCATCTTGTCTGTCCCGTTCACATCAGCTCCCCTAACCAGCAAAGCCTGTAGCACGGCAATGTGGCCCTCGGTAGCTGCACGATGGAGTGGGCGGCAGTCATTCCAACCAGGGCTGTTCAGGGATGCCATACTAGTGTGTGTGGGGGGGGGTGGGGGGAGGAGAAAGAGAGAAAGAATAATTAAATATTCATGTATACGTAGTATGTATATAGATTATATAGTGCAAAATACATCTAGCTTGCGTTCATAATTCCTTGAAGGGGTTGTGGTACTATCAGTTACATTTACTTGTTACAAGAAAATCTTGTTTCGTATCCTCTGGAGGTCATAAATGTATGCAGGTGGGTGCAAAAATAACACACAGAGGATAAAAATACATCACGTGTGTACTGCGTGACCACCATGAATGAGGCGCTGCTAGAAATGTATGCAACTGTCTCTGTTAGCGAGGGTTGCAAGTCCATCCTTACTTGGTCACTAATGGAGTACTCTGATGGTTGCTGCATTGCTAAAGGGGCCTTGAACAATGCTCCCAGGAGTGATAATCTCCGTTACAGTCCTGGACCTACTTGCCACTTCAGCAATTCGAAGGACCACCACAAAGGCCATTGAGAAATATAATGTAGTACAGTGTTGCTAAATGAATGGTAGGTTTATCTAGTACGCAAATCAGGAGAGAAATGGTAAGATGCAAGACTGACACCTGCATTTTTCGCATGAGTGTCAAGCTGTCATTTTTATGCTTATATAGCTAAGTGGTTGTAATGGTGCCATTAAGTTATGTCTACTATACAACTGCTTACACAGCTAATTCGTGTATGTGTCAAGATGTCATTTTTACACAATAAATCATTGCAGAACTGTTTATACAGCGTAATGGTGTCACTTTAAATTGTGTGCTATGTCACTTCTACAACTGTTTGCACGTGCTAAGTGCTGTGTGCGTGGAGCTATATATACGTATGTGAAAGGGGTAATGAAATTAACTTGCTGTGGCCTTAGTGAAATATTGAACTTTGAGAGAACTGTTCAGGTTGGAATTAAGGATACATAGATGTAGTATAAAACCCTTTAGGCCCCAATGGCCACTCCTGCAAAACAGCAAGGTGGATTCGACTGTGAATTCATCAAACATCCTCCAGAAGATTTTCAAGCCAACTGCCCAGTCTGTCTGCTGGTACTTCGTGAACCATACCAGGTTTCGTGTTGTGGGTACACCTTCTGTCGAACATGCATCAATCGAGTGCAACTCAAGAAGGGTGCCTGTCCAACATGTAACAAGACTGAGTTCACTGTTTTCCAGGACAAGAGGCTCCAACGTTCACTCTATGCATATCATGTTCACTGCTCTCATGAGAAAGAAGGCTGCCAGTGGACGGGTGAGTTGGGGGAGCTAGATAAGCACTTGAATGCAAATCCCAAACCAAGTGAGCAGCTTGTTGGCTGTGAGGCTGCAGAAATCAAGTGCCACCACTGTTCAGGGCTTTTTCAGCGTCGCTATGTGAACACCCATCAAACCACTGAGTGCATTCGTCGACCATTCAGCTGTGACTACTGCAGAAACTACGAGGCTGATTACAAAGCTGTAACTTTCAAGCATTGGCCTGTGTGTAAATCTTACCCGGTCCCTTGTCCAAATGAGTGTGGAGCAAATCCTGAGCGTCAGAACCTCGAGCATCATGTGAGCAAATATTGCCCCCTCACAGTAGTCAACTGTGACTTCCATTATGCTGGTTGTGAGGTACAGCTCCCTCGCAAAGACATGCCAGCCCACCTAGCTGCGAACATGGTATCTCACATGGCCCAACTGGCAACGTACAACCAGAAGAAGGTCCAAGAAAACGACCAGCAAATCATGCAACTCACAGAGGAACTGAGAAAAGAAGTGGAAGTGAATCGTCAATTGATGAAAGGCATGACGAAAACATTTGAAGAAAATTATTCAAAAATTGACCAGCTAAAGGAGCAGCCCAGGGATGCTACTCGATTTCAAGAGAAACTGAAACGAGAAATAGTATTCTTAAAACAAGAAATTGCCCAGCTCCAGCAAAGACAGGATGACGCTATGCCAGTTGTGTACCAGAAGGAAAAGGTCACAAAATTTGGAAAGAAGCAAAAAGAGGCCATTTCAAAAGAGTACCACGCGGCAATCAAACAAGAGCTCATGCAGCTAAAGTCCACACAGGAATCAGAAATTGCCCGGCTGAAGGCAAAGCAGGAAGAAGACCACTTATCTGTGCAGGCACTTCAGTTGTATGCTGGCCCTCCAGTTGATCTCATCATGACCGAGTTTAAGAAACACAAACAAGATGATGACACCTGGTACAGTGAGCCATTCTACACACACCCCTATGGGTACAAGATGCGCCTCAGAGTGGATGCCAATGGCTTGTATACCAGTACGTTCACACACGCCACACTGTTTTGTTGCCTTATGAAAGGGAAATTCGATGACTATCTGAAATGGCCCTTCCGTGGTGACGTCACCATCCAACTGATCAATCAACTTCAAGACATGAATCACCATACGGCAGTTATTGCATTCAGTAGGGACAACAGTAGGTCCAGCAGTGTTTGCACCAATACAGCAACAACTGGGGAAATTGCAACAGCTGGATGGGAGTTGGGTAAAATCAATTTTCTCCCCCACAGTGAGCTAGATTATAACCCAGCCAGGAACATCCAGTTCCTCAAAGATGACTGTCTCCACTTTAGAGTGACCAGAGTCACCAATATTGGTATGAACAAGATCATTCGGCTTGAGAGGCAGTGCCTTGCCATCGAGTCTCGCGTCTGTGTGCCCCCAATTCAGTTCACAATGAAAGAATTTGAGCGCCACAAGAGAGAGCGACAAAATCTCACAGCAGAATGGCTTTCCCCGTCGTTCTACACCCACCCACAAGGATACAGAATGTGTCTTGGTGTGTTTGCTGATGGCATTGGGTCTGGCACAGTCACGCACGTTACAGCACAGGTATACATAATGCAAGGGGAGTTTGATAACCACCTGAAGTGGCCATTTCGGGGTGTCATTACCATTCAAATTTTAAACCAGCTGGAAGACAAGGAGCATTATGAACAGATAATTGAATTTAGTGGTGGCGTATCTGACAATTGTGCTGGTAGGAAGACCGAAGCATTACCGTCTATAGGACGAGCCCCAAAAAAATTCATTTCTCATGCTGAACTGAAATACAATCGTGCCAAGAACTGCCAGTACTTACACAATGACTGTCTTTGCTTTCGAGTGACTAAGGTCGAACTGTAAAACTAAACACACTATTTCGATACAACTGCACAAACTTTTCAACTAAAATTTCAATTTGACTACAAGAAATATTCGACTGGATATTTATGCAATGCCCACACATAGATGGAAACGGACACTGTATTCTAGATATGTACTCCTACTTGTATAGTGATGCATATGACCTGTAACTAAATCATATTAATGTTTTTTTTTGGAAACAGAAATGTGAAAGACAAATGATAGCAGGGGTGGATCAGGAGGAGGGGACATAGAGGGTTGGACCCCCCCCCCCCCCCAAACTCTAGTCTACAGTTCTTAAGTGGAGCAAGAATACAGAAATGTGAAAGACAAATGATAGCAGGGGTGGATCAGGAGGAGGGGACATAGAGGGTTGGACCCCCCCCCCCCCCCCAAACTCTAGTCTACAGTTCTTAAGTGGAGCAAGAATACAGAAATGTGAAAGACAAATGATAGCAGGGGTGGATCAGGAGGAGGAGACATAGAGGGTTGGACCCCCCCAAACTCTAGTCTACAGTTCTTAAGTGGAGCAAGAATACAGAAATGTGAAAGATAAATGACAGCAGTGACGGATCAGGAAGGGGGGGGGGACATAGAGGACTGGTGCTCCCACAGTAAATAAACTATATATTATCCTCTTTGGTAGTCTTGTATCTCTAAATCTCTAGGCAGCTAAAACCAGCCTTTACTGTCACTTCCGCCAAACTTTAAATGACTTAGTTTAATGAATAGTATTGCTTAGCTTAGCAAACTGGTATAAGTGTAGCCTATATCGCTAATACAGTATATAGCCAGTGGTGATTGGTAGCTTAAGTTTAATCACTAACATAGTATACAAATGTAGCCAGTGGTGGTCGGTAGCTGAAGTGCAGTGACAGCCTACACCACTAACACAGTACATAGCCAGTGGTGATTGGGTGCAATGACAATGGTTCCTGACTGCTGGAAAAAAAATCTTTCCCACGCTTTTCACAGAGGATGATTAGCTGCTGTACAGCCTCCACCCCTGTGCCACTCCCCTTCCACCCCTGGACAGACAGAAACATATTGACGGTCTTTCCTGTATAGGTGAGTGCGTTATACACATCCTATAAGTATAGGTTTTGATCATGGCTTTAGGGTCATAGAGCTTGCCAGCCATGATCAAACCTACTTGGTACATGGGTGGAGCAGAGGATGTGGGGTAACTTAGCTAGACCCTCCTAGCGAGCCAGACTACATGTAGGGCTAACTATGAAGGTGTGTAGTCTATGAGATTCGAAAATCAGTTTCTATGGTAACATACCTACACGTAAGGATTCATATTGTGTTACTAATAATACTTATGCACTAAAGTGCAGAGTATGAATTCCTTTAGTTATAATCAGATAACTGGCACGGGCTGACTGTGGTATGTACTCACATGATCATATTAAACATTTTGATAGTAAAAATGGCTACACCAGTAGATCAGGGGCCAGGCTCAGGCCCCAACAACGTAGAGATGATGCACCAGTCATCTCAGGCTCAGCCAAATCCTGGAGCCCCAAGAGCAGCTGAGAAACAGGAGGGAGGCTATGACTGTGAGTTTGTACAGTGCCCTCCAAGTGCTGTCCAGTCCGACTGTCCTGTCTGTCTGGTGGTGCTTCGTGAGCCCCATCAGGTGACCTGCTGTGGGTACGCTTTCTGCCGAGTGTGTATCAAGCAAATTCAAACTGACAAGAAGTCATGCCCTATGTGCAACCGGACAGACTTCACTGTCTTTCCAGACCTCCGACTGCAGCGTTCACTGTATGCATTTCGTGTTTGGTGCTCCCACAAGACAGAGGGCTGTGAGTGGAGTGGGGAGTTGAATCAGCTAGAGAAACATCTCAATGAGAGCCCCAAGCTAGATGAACAGCTTATTGGCTGTCAGTTTACTAAAATCAAGTGTCACCACTGCAATAAACTGTTCCTGCGTCGCTATGTTAATGCCCATCAAGTCTTAGAGTGCATCCAACGACCCTTCAGTTGTCAATTTTGTGGCAGATATGAGACCACTTTTGAAGATGTAACTAAGAAACACTGGCCAGTGTGTGGGTTTTATCCAGTCCCTTGTCCAAATGAATGTGGAACATCTCCCGAGCGTCAAAACCTCGATCACCACGTGAGCAAAGATTGCCCCCTTACGGTAGTAAGATGTGACTTCCGCTATGCCGGTTGTGAGGTGCAGCTCCCCCGCAAAGACATACCAGCCCACCTAGCCGAGAACTCAGTAAATCACCTGTCCCAATTGGCAGCGTATACTCGGAGAAGCATTCAAGAAAAGAGCGAGGAAATTTCAGTCCTGAAGCGAGAAACCCAAGTGCTAAAAACTGCACTTACAGAAAAGGAATCAGAAATCGCACAACTGAGGGCTAAACAAAACGAAGACCGATTATTACTGCAGACACTGCAGTTACACGCTATCGCTCTACCCATCGACCTCACCGTGACGGAATTTGAGCAGCACAAGCGGAACAGCGACCAGTGGTACAGTAAACCGTTCTATACACACCCCCACGGATACAAGATGTGCCTCAGAGTGGATGCCAATGGCTTGGGAGAGGGCAGAGGAGCACACATCTCAGTGTATGGCTACCTAATGCGAGGGGAATTCGACGAACACCTGAGGTGGCCTTGCCGGGATAACATAACAGTACAACTACTCAATCGACTAGAAGATAAGGAGCACTGTACGTACACAATAGACTTCAGCGGTACTAGTGATGTCAACATCACCAGTAGAGTGACTGCCATGGAAAGAGCCCCCAGGGGAAGAGGCAAGGCGAAGTTTCTCCCCCACAGTGAGCTGGGCCATGACCGAACAAAGAACTGCCAGTACCTAAAGGATGACTGTCTCTGTTTCCGAGTAAAACTACAGGACTAACAATTATGCATCTGTGTATCCTCCCTGCAGTGAAGTAGCTAGTCTGTTACCAAAAGCATAGCTACATGTACTTGTCGCATATTTAACCACACAATGTTTATTACATTCCATCCTTATGATTGTCAGGTAGATAATGTATATCTGCTACCAGAGGGAGCCTGGATTTTTGTGCATCTAAATACTTCAAGTACCCAATAACTCCATGTACCCAGGGGAAGCTCAGCAATACCAGTAGTCACACAAGTAGTGGTGGGCGATACTGATACCAATGTATCAATATTTCCAATTCTAGTGGCATAGATAATTTGATGCTATAGCTATGCTGTATAATGATACGATACCATAGTATGGTATATTACTAGCCTCATTCCCAGGCTCTCCCTAAAACGATTTTCAAGGGGAGAGCCTGGGGATGAGGCTAGTATATCATGACTTATCAGCTTAATAAGCATACCAAACCTAGCTCTGACTTTCAGGTACCAGCTATTGTAATTATGCTTCTGAAGTGCGTTTGAATCATCCACTTTGTTACACAACAAATTTTATTATTAGATGTATGGTTCTGCCTACACCAGGTATCGTATCTGTATCTACATTACCAATACCTGCATGGTGGTCACAGACTCTTAATTTGGTATCCCCCATACTACACATAAGGGGAATTCCTGGATACTATTATTCATAGCTGAATGCATGTGACTGCTGTGTGGCTGATCTGCTGATCCAAAAACAATTCAGAGCAAGTTCATTAAATGCTGCAGGCTAAACAAGACTATAATTTAGAAAGAGATATAGCTACTAGAGTATTGTACATTGCCAAGTAGAAGTGATCTTCACTGAGTCTCAATGGCCACTCCATCCAAAACTCCAAAACAGCAATGTGGATTTGACTGCGAGTTCATCAAACACCCTCCAGAAGACTTCCAAGCTGACTGTCCTGTGTGTCTGCTGGTACTTCGTGAGCCCCATCAGGTGACCTGCTGCGGGTACACCTTCTGCCGGACATGCATCGAGCGAGTACAAATCCAGAAGAGTGCCTGCCCAACGTGCAATGAAACAGGTTTTTCTGTTTTCCAGGACAAGAGGCTCCAGCGTTCACTCTATGCGTATCATGTTCGCTGCTACCATGAGAAAGATGGCTGCCAGTGGACTGGTGAGTTGGGGGAGCTAGACAAGCACCTAAATATCCATCCTAAGTTAGGTGAGCAGCTCATTGGCTGTCAGTTTGCACGAGTCGAGTGCCACCACTGTTACGAGCTTTTCCAGCGTCGCCATGTCACTACTCATCAAACATTAGAGTGTATCCGACGACCCTTCAGCTGTGTTTACTGTGGCAACTATGAAGCTGACTTTGAAGATGTAACCCAGAAGCACTGGTCAATGTGTGGATTTTATCCAGTACCCTGCCCAAACGAGTGTGGGATGTGTCCCGAGCGTCAAAACCTTGAACATCACATGAGCAAAGATTGTCCACTCGCTGTGGTCAAATGTGACTTCCACTATGCTGGTTGTGAAGTGCAGCTCCCTCATAAAGACATGCCAGCCCACCTAGCTGAGAATCTGGTAACACACATCTCTCAACTGGCAACTTACAATGACAAAGCGATGACAGAAAGGGATCAAAAAATGACTCAGCTTACGGAAGATTTAAGTAGAAAAATAGAGCAACTGGAGAAGAAAAATAAGGCTCTCTTGGAAACACAAGATAACATGCACAGGAGAGAAGAGGAGCTGAAGGAAAGAGTCGCTCAACTGGAGGCTAAACTAGATGACTTGTCACCACAGATCAGGAGGGAAATACCATTGTACAATGGTCATCCTATTGAGGTGATCATGACACAATTTAAGAAACACAAACAAGATGGTGATCAATGGTACAGTGAGCCATTCTATACGCACCAGCATGGGTATAAGATGTGCCTCAGAGTGCATGCCAATGGCTTTGGCACAGGTAAAGGAACACACATTTCGGTGTACAGCTACCTAATGCGAGGAGAATATGATGATCATCTGAGATGGCCCTTTCAGGGTATCATCAATGTCCAACTGATCAACCAACTCCAAGACAAGGAGCACCTTGAAATAGAAAGTGTCTTCGATAGTAATAGCCCTGCTACTGCCAGAAATAGACTGCACACTAAGGAAAGAAATTCTAATGGATTAGGCAAAAGCCAGCTCATCCCTCACAGTGAACTGGGTTACAACCGAGCGAAGAACTGCCAGTACGTCAAAGATGACTGTCTCTGTTTCCGAGTGACGCTAAACTAACTTTAACTCCACTTCGTAAGCGATGCCATGTACCATTGAGGAATTCTATTGGTATTTTGTAACACCATACGTGTTTGATATTAATACTGTACTTTGCATTATGTGAAGAGTTACCAAGTTTAGGCATGGACTCACTGATCATGTGACTGGACTCACTGATCATGTGACTGGACTCACTGATCATGTGACGGTACTGCGCTGTGTGTAATAATCTGATGTTTAACAAACCAAATTTATGTTATGCACAGTCACTCGCTCAGGCTCACCCCACAATGTCCTGCATTACACTAGTATTTATAAATGATGACAAGGGTACTCTTTCAGTACACATAGGCATTTGAATGGCCCACCTCCAGGAAGTGGCCAGCAAGAGTCAAACAGGAAGTGAGTAATTAGTAGAAAAACCTCAAGTATGTGTAGCAGAGTAATGTGGTTTGTGCTCACATGACCATTATATTTGCATGCTCAGGCAAAAAACAGTGAAGATCTCGACAAGAGAAGCTAAAAATGAGCATTCCAAGACCAGCAGCTAAGAAAAGACAGGTTGGATTTGACTGTGAGTTTGTAGAACATCCTCCAAAAGCTGTCCAATCTGACTGTCCCGTCTGTCTGTTGGTACTTCGTGAGCCCCATCAGGTGACCTGCTGTGGATATGGGTTCTGTCGAGTGTGTATTGAACGAATTCAAACTGACAAGAAGTCGTGCCCTACGTGTAACCAGAAGGACTTCAATGTCTTTCCAGATCTCCGACTACAGCGTGCACTATATGAATTTTGTGTTTGGTGCTCTCACAAGGCAAAGGGCTGTGAGTGGAGTGGGGAGTTGGGTCAGCTTGAGAAACATCTCAATGAGAGCCCCAAGCTACATGAGCAGCTTGTTGGCTGTCAGTTCACAGAGGTTGAATGCCACCATTGTTATGAACTTTTTGAGCGTCACTATGTCACTGCCCACCAAATCGGACAGTGTATCCGACGACCCTTCAGCTGTGACTACTGTGGCAACTATGGAGCTGATTTCAAAGATGTAACAACCAAACACTGGCCAGTGTGTGGGTCTCGTCCAGTATCCTGCCCAAATGAGTGTGGGGTCTATCCTGAGCGTCAAAATCTTGAGCATCATGTGAGCAAAGATTGTCCCCTCACAGTAGTCAACTGTGACTTCCACTATGCTGGCTGTGAGGTGCAGCTCCCTCGCAAAGACATGCCAGCCCACCTAGCTAAGAATCTGGTGATCCATACAACCCAAATGGTAACATGCATGCAGGAGAAGGTCAAAGAAAAGGATGAGCAAATTGCAGCATTAAAACTAGCACTGATTGAAAAGGAATCAGAAATTGTCCAGCTAAATGCCAAGCAGGAAGTAGATCATGCATCTCTGCAATTACTACAGTCACATGTAGGTATCATTCCCATTGAGATCACTATGACAGATTTTCAGGAACACAAACAAAATGGTGATAAATGGTACAGCGAGCCTTTCTACACACATCCCAAAGGATACAAGATGTGCCTCAGAGTGGATGCCAATGGTAGAGGGCAGAGGAGCACACATTTCAGTGTATGGCTACCTGAATGCGAGGGGAATTCGACGAACACCTGAGGTGGCCCTTGCCGGGATAACATAACAGTACAACTACTCAATCGCCTAGAAGATAAGGAGCACTGTACGTACAACAATAGACTTCAGCGGTACTAGTGATGTCAACATCACCAGTAGAGTGACTGCCATGGAAAGAGCCCCCAGGGGAAGAGGCAAGGCGAAGTTTCTCCCCCACAGTGAGCTGGGCCATGACCGAACCAAAGAACTGCCAGTTCCTCAAGGATGACTGTCTCCGTTTCCGAGTAAAACTATAGGCTAGGACTAACAATTATGCATCTCTATATCCTCCCTGCAGTGAAGTAGCTAGACTGTTACCAAAATTTAAAAAAGCATAGCTACATGTACTTGTCGCATATTTAACCAAACAATGTTTATTACATTCCAACCTTATGACTGTCAGGTGGAAATAAGGTATAACCGCTACCAGAGGGAACCCGGATTTTTGTGGATCTTAATACTTCTAGTAACCAATAACTCCATGTACCCAGGGAAAGCCCAACAATACCAGTAGTACTAGTCACACAAGTGCTGGTGGGCGATACTGATACCAACGCATCAATATTTCCAATTCTAGTGGCATAGATAATTTGATGCTATAGCTATGCTGTATAATGATATGATACCATAGTATGGTATATTACTAGCCTCATCCCGAGGCTCTCCCTAAAACGATTTTCGAGGGGAGAGCCTGGAAATGAGGCTAGTATATCATGACTTATCAGCTTAATAAACATACCAAACCTAGCTCTGACTTTCAGGTACCAGCTATTGTAATTATGCTTCTGAAGTGCGTTTGAATCATCCACTTTGTTACACAACAAATTTTATTATTAGATGTATGGTTCTGCCTACATCAGGTATCGTATCTGTATCTATATTACCAATACCTGCATGGTGGTCACAGACTCTTAATTTGGTATCCCCCATACTACACATAAGGGGAATTCCTGGATACTATTATTCATAGCTGAATGCATGTGACTGATGTGTGGCTGATCTGCTGATCCAAAAACAATTCAGGGCTGCAACTGAAACTATAGACGGTGAGGTAGATTAGAGACAGTATACAAGCACCTTGTGCCTTTGGCTAGTCCAGTCAATACCACAAAGCAAGGTGGATTTGAGAGTGAGTGTACATCCAGTATGACTTAGCTACCTTAGATATTCATGCACGCATCACCCCACTGGATGAAGCCTTTGAGAAGTACCTTTGTTAGAATTGCGCATATAGCAAGAAAAAGACATAGCTACTAGAGTAGTCACATTGCCAAGCAGAAGTGATCTTCACTAAGTCTCAATGGCCACTCCATCCAAAACTCCAAAACAGCAAGGTGGATTTGACTGCGAGTTCATCAAACACCCTCCAGAAGACTTCCAAGCTGACTGTCCTGTGTGTCTGTTGGTACTTCGTGAGCCCCATCAGGTGACCTGCTGCGGGTACACCTTCTGCCGGACATGCATCGAGCGAGTACAAATCCAGAAGAGTGCCTGCCCAACGTGCAATGAAACAGGTTTTTCTGTTTTCCAGGACAAGAGGCTCCAGCGTTCACTCTATGCGTATCATGTTCGCTGCTACCATGAGAAAGATGGCTGCCAGTGGACTGGTGAGTTGGGGGAGCTAGACAAGCACCTAAATATCCATCCTAAGTTAGGTGAGCAGCTCATTGGCTGTCAGTTTGCACGAGTCGAGTGCCACCACTGTTACGAGCTTTTCCAGCGTCGCTATGTCACTGCTCATCAAACATTAGAGTGTATCCGACGACCCTTCAGCTGTGAGTACTGTGGCAACTATGGAGCTGATTTTGAAGATGTAACAACCAAACACTGGCCAGTGTGTCATTTTATCCAGTGCCCTGCCCAAATGAGTGTGGGAAAATCCCGAGCGTCAAAACCTCGAGCATCATGTGAGCAAAGATTGCCCCCTCACAGTAGTCAACTGTGACTTCCACTATGCCGGTTGTGAGGTGCAGCTCCCCGAAAAGACATGCCAGCCCACCTAGCTGAGAATCTGGTAACACACATCTCTCAACTGGCAACTTACAATGACAAAGCGATGACAGAAAGGGATCAAAAAATGACTCAGCTTACGGAAGATTTAAGTAGAAAAATAGAGCAACTGGAGAAGAAAAATAAGGCTCTCTTGGAAACACAAGATAACATGCACAGGAGAGAAGAGGAGCTAAAGGAAAGAGTCGCTCAACTGGAGGCTAAACTAGATGACTTGTCACCACAGATCAGGAGGGAAATACCATTGTACAATGGTCATCCTATTGAGGTGATCATGACACAATTTAAGAAACACAAACAAGATGGTGATCAATGGTACAGTGAGCCATTCTATACACACCAGCATGGGTATAAGATGTGCCTCAGAGTGCATGCCAATGGCTTTGGCACAGGTAAAGGAACACACATTTCGGTGTACAGCTACCTAATGCGAGGAGAATATGATGATCATCTGAGATGGCCCTTTCAGGGTATCATCAATGTTCAACTGATCAACCAACTCCAAGACAAGGAGCACCGTTCAAAGATAATTGAATTTGATAGTAATAATAGCCCTGCTACTGGTGCCATCAGCCGAGACTGCACACTAAGAAAGAGCTTCTAGTGGAATAGGCCAAAGCAAGTTCATCCCTCACAGTGAACTGGGTTACAACCAAGCCCAAGAACTGCCAATATCTCAAGGACGACTGTCTTCAGTTTCCGAGTGACACTAAACTAACTTCTTTAAGTCCACCTATCAAGAATTACTATGTACAACTAAGAATTCTATTAACCATTATGTATATCATGCATGTTGGATACTTTTGCACTGTAAGAGTTAACAAGTTTCTGTATGATTATGTGACTGCACTGTGTATTGTTATCTTAATAAACTGAGGTATAATTATGATGCCAAATATTTGATCGCCTTATACAAAAGTGCTCAGTGTTAGGTGACATCAGGGACAAGATTGACCCATCAAAACTTACTGGCTAAGAGAATCTAGACTGTTCCCTACGGCAGTGGCATAGAGTAGCTTCCCACGATCCACGTACGTTTACAGTTAGAGTGTCAAATAATCAATCAATTGCAGGACAAAGAGCACTGCACAAGGACAATTGACTTCAGCGAGGCTGGCAATTCTTCCACCAGCAGAGTAATTGCAATAGAAAGAGCCAAAAATGGATTGGGTCACTACAAATTCCTCCGCCATAGAAAACTGGACTATGACCCAGCCAAGAACCGCCAGTTCCTCAAGGATGACTGTCTCCGTTTCCAAGTAACCCACGTCACAAGATGGCATACGGTATAGCCTAGTCAATTAAAACCTAACATGCTGTGTCACTATTTGAAGAACAATAAAGTGGTTATATCTTTACTGTTGCTTCATTAGTGTCTGAATATGCAGTTTAGTATAAAGATATTGTTCTATCTCTGTTATTTACAACATTCGTTGAATTTTACAGGGCTGCTTACTGATCATGTTTGAAGGATATAGTAGATTGATTATTATTCAAGAATCTCTCATATATATGTCAGGGATGAGTTTATACTCGGGATGGGCTCTCGCGCTCAATGGTATAAAAATATATGGTTACAAGGGCATGGGGCTACATTCGAATACTGTTACACAAGGTCCCAAGAACAATGCTAGAATGGCCCTTCCACTCTTAGAGAAGGATAAAAACTTCAACAACTTATAAAGCTTTTTTCTCTCTTTAATTTGCCAGTCCGCTATTCATGGACGTGTGGGTGTAGGGCTGGTAGTGAACTGTTTCTCACATTCCAGCAAAGCCATCTACATTAAACCTCTACACACACAGGATAAAATTGACCACGCTCCCCTCCTGCTTTATTGCCCAATCTCTTTTAGCATGGGAGGAGAACCTGGCTATAGGAGTATCAAGTGCCCTTTATTGAAATACTCAGTCCTAAATATCACAGAAAGCAGTGGGTGTATATACATGTATGTACAAGCTTGCCTCCTTATGTGGAGTATAAATCCCACTTGCTGCACTACTGTAATTCACAGGATCATTCTGCATACACTTCAAACAGTGAGTATCTATTCACAGGCTAATGCATGACTTATACAATATGCTACCTTAGATATTCATACATCACAGGATGAATATACTTGTGCCTCCCCCTTTTTCTTAGTACGTGTACATGCAGTCACGGCTGTTTTTTTACTAGCTGCAAGTTGAACCAGATTTACTAAACCAGTGTACATTGCCAAGCAGAAGTGACCTTCACTGAGTCTTAATGGCCACTCCATCCAAAACTACAAAACAGCAAGGTGGATTTGACTGTGAGTTCATCAAACATCCTCCAGAAGACTTCCAAGTTGAGTGTCCTGTCTGTCTGTTGGTGGTTCGTGAGCCCCATCAGGTGACCTGCTGCGGGTACGCCTTCTGTAGGACGTGCATCGAGCAAGTGCAACTCCAGAAGAGTCCCTGTCCAACATGCAACAAGGATGACTTCTCCGTTTTCCCCGATAAAAGACTCCAGCGTTCACTCTATGCATATCAGGTTTGCTGCTCTCACAAGAAAGAAGGCTGCCAGTGGACGGGTGAGCTGGGGGAGCTAGACAAGCACTTGAATAACAATCCTGATCGAGATGAGCAGCTGTGTGGGTGTGTGTTCACTGAAGTTGACTGCATCCACTGTCCACGCCCATTCCAGCGTCGATATGTCAATGCCCACCAAACAGAAGAGTGCCCACAGCGACCTTTCACATGCAAGTACTGCAGTGACTACGAGTCCACCCACGAAGATGTGGTCACCAACCACTGGCCAAAGTGTCATTTTCATCCAGTGCCCTGCCCAAATGAATGTGGTGAAAATCCTGAACGCCAAAACCTCGAGCATCATGTGAGTGAAGATTGCCCCCTCACAGTAGTCAACTGTGACTTCTACTATGCTGGTTGTGAGGTGCAACTCCCCCGAAATGACATGCCAGCCCACCTAGCTGAGAATCTGGTAGTCCATACAAGCCAACTTGCAAAATGTATGCAGAAAAAGGTCCAAGAAAAGGATGAGCAAATTGCAGCACTGACCCAAACACTGAAAAAAGCACTCACAGATAAGGATAGGGAAATTGCCCAGCTGAAGGCCAAGCAAGAAGAAGACTGCTTATCTCTGCGAACACTGAAGTTACAAGCAGGTATTCTTCCAATAGAGGTCACCATGACAGAATTTACGAAACACAAACAAGACGATGATACCTGGTGCAGTGAGCCATTCTACACACACCCGTTTGGGTACCAGATGTGCCTCAGAGTGGTTGCCAATGGCGAACGCATTGGTAAGAATACACATGTTTCGGTTTTCGGGTGCCTAATGCGAGGAAGATATGATGACCGCCTAAAGTGGCCCTTTCGATGTGACATCACTTTCCAAATGATCAATCAGCTACAGGACAAAGAACACCGCACAGGGACACTTGATTTTAGTAAGGCATGTAGTACTCAGACTAGTAGATTAACCACAACGGAAAGAGCCCTAGGTGGATGGGGTTATGCTGACTTCCTCCCCCACAGTGAGCTGGACCACGACTCAGCCAAGAACCGCCAGTACCTCAAGGATGACTGTCTTTGTTTCCGAGTGACCCAAGTCACTAACATACCCTAGCCAATCAAAACTTAAAGCAGTACATGTAATTAAGAATGTGTGCACTGTTGTTGCTATGTATGTGTGGGTGTTTTAGTAGTGAGTAGATAATTACTTGTAAGAACATTCTTTTGTTTTCTCTGTTATTATGTAAGCATTTGTTCAGTTCTTTGAGTTAACTAGACCTTAGTCCAATTGTCACTGCTTAATATAAATAATTTAATGTAATTGTACACTCAATTAAAAGACTATAATGTTTATCTATTTACTGTGAGACGAAAGATTGGTTTTGTTGTGAAGGCCAAGAGGTAAGGCTGATTCGGCAGCAGGAAAGTGATGACCACCATTCTCAAAGCCTCGGAACGGCTGAACGATCAGCTCAACAGCGTCGCTAAATGCAATTCGATTCCGTGAGGCCCTCTTCATGGAGTACCATGTATGAACTAGTATAGTATTATCATACAAATATAGTTAGTTACTAGCACAAGGGAATAATGTTCTACTGACTGTAATACCTGCCCAACATGCAACAAGGATGATTTCTCCGTTTTCCCCGATAAAAGACTCCAGCGTTCACTCTATGCATATTAGGTTTGCTGCTCTCGCAAGAAAGAAGGCTGTCAGTGGACGGGTGAGCTGGGGGAACTAGACAAGCACTTGAATAACAAGCCTGATCTAGATGAGCAGCTGAGTGGATGTGTGTTCACTGAAGTTCAGTGTATCCACTGTCCACGGCCACTCCAGCGTCGATATGTCAATGCCCACCAAACAGAAGAATGCCCACAGCGACCTTTCACATGCAAGTACTGCAGTGACTATGAGTCTACCCACGAAGATGTGGTCACCAACCACTGGCCAAAGTGTCGTTTATATCCAGTGCCTTGCCCAAATGAATGTGGGGAAAACCCTGAACGTCAGCACCTCGACCATCATGTGAGCAAAGATTGCCTCCTCACAGTAGTCAATTGTGACTTCCACTATGCCGGTTGTGACGTGCAGCTCCCTCGCAAAGACATGCAAGCCCACCTAGCTGAGAATCTGGTGATCCATACAATCCAACTGGTAACATGTATGCAGGAGAAGGTCCAAGAAAAGGATGAACAAATGGCAAAAAAGGATGAGCAAATTGCAGCACTGAAATTAGAACCCAAACACTGAAAAACGCACTCACAGATAAGGATATGGAAATTGCGCGGCTGAAGGCCAAGCAAGAAGAAGACTGCTTATCTCTGCAAACACTGAAATTACAAGCAGGTATTCTTCCTATAGAGGTCACTATGACAGAATTTACGAAACACAAACAAGATGCTGACGCCTGGTACAGTGAGCCATTCTACACACACCCACTTGGGTACCAGATATGCCTGAGAGTGGATGCCAATGGAAATGGTGGTGGTAAGGGTACGCATGTTTCGGTGTTCGGCAGCCTAATGCGAGGAAGATATGATGACCGCCTAAAGTGGCCCTTTCGATGTGACATCACTTTCCAAATGATCAATCAGCTACAGGACAAAGAACACTGCACAGGGACACTTGACTTTAGTAAGGCATCTAGTGTTCGTACTAGTAGAGTAACCACAATGGAAGGAGATACAGGTGGATGGGGTTATGCTGACTTCCTCCCCCACAGTGAGCTGGGCCACGACCCAGCCAAGAACCGCCAGTACCTCAAGGATGACTGTCTTCGTTTCCGAGTGACCCAAGTCACTAACATATGCTAGCGAATACAAACTTGCACTACGTTGTTACTATCCAGCTTTAGATAATACATGTTAACATGTTCTTGTAAGACTACACCCTTTGTTTGTTTTCTCTTTGTGCATTTTGTTCAGTTTTTTGGAGTTAGCTAGATCTTAGTTCTTGTCGCTGATTTGTAGCTGTTATACTGTTAGAGATAAAAATTTAACTTCAATTAAGTGAAATGAAGCAAAGTAATTTTTAAGCATCGTATGGGCTCAGGAATACATGCACGGTTACAAGAACATGGGGCTATACTTTACATCAAGTACTCAGTAAGTAAGGGCCCACCAACAGACACTCAGCTTTAATTACTTACAGGATCTTCACTGCTTCTGCTCTTCCTAGAGCAAGTGTGTGTTAGCCACACTGTCTAGGGTTAAATAGTACCGAGTATACATATGAGCATAACATACATGACATACGCTAGCCAATCAAAACATAAAAGTGTACATGTAAATAAAAACGTGTGCACTATTGTTATTATCAAGCTTTACATGAGAGAGATACGTTTTAATAATTATATATTAACATGATGCAATTGTCATAAGAATACCCTTTGTTGTTTTTTCTATTGTATATTTTGTTCAGTTCTTTAGAGTAGCTTGACCTTATAGTCCTTGTCACTGCTCTGTACATGTAGCTGTTATATTGTTAGAGATGAACGTTTAACTTCAAGTGAATTAAAGTGTACATGTGGGTCATATTAATAAGATGAAGCAAACTAATTTACAAGCATCGTATGGGCTCAGGATTGCACACATGATTACAAGAACATGGGCTATATTTTACATCAAGTACTTAGGGGGTAAGGGCCCAGGAGCAAAGAGACTCATCAGCTTTAAGCTGTGATAATATGTATAGAGGATCTTCTGCCCTTTCTCAAACAAGTGTGTTAGCCAGGCTGTCTGTGGTTACGTACATGTATATATCTAACCTACATGGTCACCCCTGAAGAGCATGTCAAACATTTTCTGAGGGAGCATACCCCCTACACTCCTAGGGGCATGGCTTCTTGTGCATCATTTTTCACACATCCACTGATGACATCTGGTGCAGTGAGCCATTCACAAGGGATAAATTTTTGCAACAGTGGCCTGTAGCTACTTAGAATTTTCACTGCATCTCTGATTAGGTAGATAAGGTATCAGGGAGCGACAAGTTTGAAACTTAAAACCTTACTGGTTACAGAGGATCTTGACTGCCTCAGCCCTCCCCAGAGCAGTGGCGTAGTGCAGCAGAGTGTTCCCCAGGTTATCGGTGGCGTCAGCGTTGATCCGACCGCTGTTTAGGTAGTTACGGAATAGCTCAGTATTGTTGGAGTGTAGGGCGTAGAGGGCATCTTGGAATGGGCTGAGGGGGTAGTTTTGGCTGTGTGTGTGTTTGTGTTTGCATTATTCCAATCTTGAGATTAACTTAGCTATTGTATACAAAAATGTGGACTAAAATCATACTAAAGATAGGGCAATTATATTCATCGAATAGATCTCAAAATAGGGCCTTAGGATGAAACTCATAAGTAATTTGAGTTACAGGTTCCGGGGACGTCCGTGCCGGCACATCTGCAGCTGGGCAGTTTGCACTGGTCGGCAACGCAGGGCTGCGCTGGTCCACCAACGGTAGCACTAGGCCTGGGCCTAGCCGTAGCCTCATGGAGACTAAGAAGAGGATGATCGCAGAAGTGCTCCGGAACTTCATCATACAGTACATAAGCAAAATAATGCTGACTGCACGCAATTTAATATTAGAGGGTGTACGTTATAAATTGACACCCCTAGATTTATTAAATTATTGACTGCACTGACACAATATCGACTCACCACTGGTATTACACTGCTATGATTAGCCAGAGGTCATTGTAGCGCCAGACATTTGTGATTATCTTCCATTTTTCTCTGTAAGAAACCACAATGGTATCAATTTGAAAGCTGCAAACTCCCTCCGTCCCAGAGTTAGTATCTTTTTTGATACTCAGTAGTTTATTAGTAGCTAATTCCCATCCTTTTCGAGCCACAGAAGCTTCCTCAGAGCATCTAAACTTTCCCCGGGAGAGCATGCCCCCCAGACCCCCTAGGAGGTTCGACCCCACATACAACATTTTCCCCTCCCCCAATGAAAACAAAACCTTTATCCAAGCCTGCCGACATATCGGCACTTATTTATGATATCATACAGGTTTCCCTACCTCAATGTGCAGCTGTAGGGCAGCCATGAAGACAGCCTGCTCCATGGTAACGGGGAGGTGACCCCCCACTATCATCTGCTTGCACTGTGTGGAATATAAATGGATGTTCTAATTAGCCACAGAGGTCATTGTAGCTCCAGATGTTTGTGATTATTTTCAACATCTCACTTCGAAAAAACAATCTTTTGTCACATTATACAATTATTCCAAAACTGTACAAATTTGAAGTTGTATACCGGTATAAACATTGGTAGCTAAACGTACGAAGAATTAGTCATTTTGTGCTAACAAATAAATTTAATGTCAAACATACAAAATTCACAAGTGAAATACTGCAAAGTGTGGGTACAAAACTAGTAGTCATAATTATTAGGTTACAATGCAGTTAAATAGAAGTATGCATCTACACTACATTTTTCAGTTCAACTTTGATAATTCGAAAATGAAGACAGTCACACCTCAAATACTGGCAGTTTTTGGCTTGGTCATAGTTCAGTGCATGGTGGGAGACAAAGGGTCTGCCCCATCCCTTGGCTCTTTCTCCAGTGGTCACTCTACCAGCGTAACATCATCAGGTGTGTCGTCAGTGAAGTCGAGAATCTTTTCATAATGCCCCTTGTCTTCTATCTGGTTCAATAGCTGGATGGTGACGTCACCTTTAAATGGCCACTTCAGATAATTGTCCCACTTTCCTCTCATCAGGTAGATAAATGCAGAGACATGTGTACCCTCACCATTACCTTCGCCATTAGCATCTACTCTGAGGCACATTTTGTATCCTTGTGGGTGGGTGTAGAATGATGGGGAGTACCAGCTGTCATTGTTGGTCTTCTGTTGCTCAAACGTTTCTCATGCTGAACTCAAAAGGAGTCATGCAGTCATGTGACTCGATGGCAAGGCACTGCTTTTCCAGCTGGGTTATCTGATCCAAACCTACATTAGTGACTCGGGTCACTCGAAAACTCAGACAGTTATCCATGAGGAGCTGGCAGTTCTTGCCTGGATTGTAGTTTAAGTCACTGTGAGTAAGGACCTGCTTATTAAACCGTCCTTTAGGTGCTCTTTCCCCATTGGTCACTCTTAGACAACTGATGGCAGCACCAGATGCACTATTAAAGTCAACTGTTTCTGTATAGTGCTCCTTGTCTTGAACTTGATTGATCACTTTGACGGTGACTTTACCCTGAAAGGGCCATTTTAGCTGTTTATCGAATCCCCCTCGCATGAGACAGACACCGATATCAACAGATGAGCCTTCGTTATTTGGAAATACTTTGAGGCACATCTTGTACCCATGAGGGTGTGTATAGAATGGCTCACTGTACCAGATGTCATCTTTCTTATATTTATCAAACTCTGACATGACAAACTCAATGGGAACATACCATGTGTCTGCAGTGCTTGTAGAGATGATCGGTCTTCTGCTGTTTGGCCTTCAGCTCGGCAATTTCTGATTCCTTTTCTGCGAGTGCATTCTTCTAGTGCCTGGGTTTCAATTAGGCTTAGTGTGTGACTGTATATTGCCAATTGGGATACATGAATCACCAGATTCTCAGCTAGGTGGGCTGGCATGTCTTTGCGGGGGAGCTGTATCTCACAACCAGCATAGTGGAAGTCACAGTTGACTACAGTGAGGGGGCAATCTTTGCTCACATGATGTTGAAGGTTTTGACGCTCAGGATACACCCCACACTCGTTTGGGCAGGGCACTGGATGAAACCCACACACTGGCCAGTGTTTGGTTGTTACATCTTCAAAATCAGCTCCATAGTTGTCACAGTAGTCACAGCTGAAGGGTCGTCGGATACACTGTCCGATTTGGTGGGTGGTGACATAGCGACGCTGGAAAAGTTCACAACAGTGATGGCACTCAACCTCTGTGAACTGACAACCAATAAGCTGCTCATCTAGCTTGGGGCTCTCATTGAGATGTTTCTCAAGCTGACCCAACTCCTCACTCCACTCACAGCCCCCTGTCTTGTGGGAGCACCAAACACAAAACTCGTACAGGGAACGCTGCAGTCGGAGGTCTGGAAAGACGGTGAAGTCCTTCTGGTTACATGTAGGGCACGATTTCTTGTCAGTTTGAATTCGCTCAATACACACTCGACAGAAAGCGTATCCACAGCAGATCACCTGATGGGGCTGACGTAGCACCAACAGACAGACAGGACAGTCACATTGGACAGCCTTAGGAGGGCGTTCTACAAACTCACAGTCAAACCCAACCTGTCTTTTCTTAGCAGCTGGTCTTGGTTTTGGCTTCTCTTGGTGAGATTCTTCAACTTGGCATGCACTTTCTGCACTTGAGCTCTGGTCAAAAGGGGTGGCCATTTCTTTCAGGCCAAAAAAGGGGCAGATTTCACTAATGCCTAGCCACTTAACAGCGCATGCTCATTCACTACAGTCTGCAGATAAACAGGAAAGTGCTCATGAATTTGTTTTTCATGAATATCACATTCAGCAGCACTGATGGGTGGCCTGCAGGTGGGGATCTCGTATTAATTGCTCTTCGTAGACAGTCTGGAACTAGATATACTGCATACCATTGGGTTGTGAGCTATGCTAGTTATAGTCTGCAACAGCTGCAGTCAAGAACATTTCAAGTCTGAAACTTGTAGCATTGGGTTGTGAGCTACAGTCGGCAACATTCATTTCAAGTGTGGTGATATATACATCACCAGTGGTGGGTTCTAGTCTCGCGGGCCAGCCTCACTCGTGTGCGAGTGAGGCTGGCCCGCGAGGCTATGGTGGGTTCCTGTTGCAGACACTTCTGTAAAGTACATCTACATTCATGTAACTTCATTGTTGGCAATTAAGATCTTCCTCACAATAGCCTCTTCTTGCAATGTCTGATCATCTCTCAAGTTTGTGATACAGTAATTTTGATTTCTGTACGTAAATTCATCATTTTAGTAATGCCTTATGGTCATAGTGAGCTGTAGCTCACAGTCAAAATAATATAAGAATTAATATTAGAATGAATACAGTACATAATTTATAATTATCAAATTCACCTTACAATATTAGACTGCTACATACAGTGTGGGATATAAGAATCTGTGATTTGCTGACTGACTGCATGACATTGTACTAAGTTTTAAGAAGATTCGAAGCACTGGCAGAGCCACTTTTGGTCAATGCTCGAAAGAATGAGAAATTTGGAGTCGTGGATACCGAACCGATCGATCTACCCCGAGCTGAGGTTTGGGAATGGGATCGGCGCATGCGTGGCTCCAGTATATGTGATATGGAATGGAGTTCATCCTCTGGTACTGGCCTGTAGCTGAGCATGTAGGTTTGTAGTTCAGGAACTGTGTGGAAGTTGTAGTGGTCCTGTTGAAAATGGCGAATCTCTTCTAATGTTGAATACACCTGTGGAGGAGGTGTGTGTGTGTGTGTGTGTGCGTGTGTGTGTGTATGTGGAGTGTATTGTACATTATCATAGGTCCTACAAAGGCCCACTTTTTCATGACATCATCATCACCATATAATACTTTATCTTTCAGCATTACATCATGGCCTACCTGTCTCCTTTTATGGATGTTGATGAGCCCCCCTCTGAGGTAGTCGGGGTTACCGTCACAGATGAAGGTCAGGTCTTTCAGAAACACACCCACATAAGGCACAGCTGGGGTTGCCGTGGCACTCAGTATCTCACGATAGTGCTTGTAGTTGCCCTAAATTAGAGAGAGAAAAATTAGAATTGGAGGATAGGCGTAGAGGAGTAGCCCCATAACCTGACCTCCCCTCAAGCATTTTTCACGGCCGTAGATTTTTTTCCAAAGCTGCGAAAAAAGCTGCAAGGGAACGGAGCTAGCCTTACTGCCCTTAAGCTATCAAATAATGGCCTAGAGCTGTACTCGTTACCCAGTGACTCCACTCACCCTAGAATCCAGGATGGAGTCCATTTCTTTGAAGAGCTCCATGTGAGGCTTGCTCACTACCTCCCAGGTGCGATGAAGTCGGCGGATGGGGGCAGAGCCCAGTCCAGCCACGATGATGGCCATCATAGAGCTGTAGTTGTGACAGTCTAGGCAGTGCTAAGGGGAGGAGGGAGGGGAAGTCGGTAATGCCATGTGCCCATCATGCTACTGTTACCATTATAGTTTTTTTTGGTTACCTTGGCGATGATGATGAAACGATGCACTGCTTCCACTCTCTCCTCTAGCAGTTCATACTGCAGGATGGTGTTTGCCACCCAGTTCCCAACCTGCATGTGACAAGCATGTGACAATCATGAGACGATCACATGAGAATCAAAAAGGCTATGTAATGGTCATAGAGTAATCAGGCACTAGCCATTTGAGATATGGCGGTATGCTACAGACCTGGTTAAACCGGTAGGCCAGCTTCTCAACAGCTGTCTCAGGTTGACCCAGTGTTGAGAAGGAGAAATCACCTAGAGTGCGATGGCTCTGTTTGGATACCCTTGATCCAGCTACGTGTATGTGTGTGTGTGTGTGTATGTGTGTGTGTGTGTGTATGTGTGTGTGTGTATGTGTGTGTGTGTGTACATGCTGGGTGAGCAGCAAAGCCTAGAAAGGTACATAATGTGGCTACTCGTGAGTGCTGACTCTCTATAGGGTGACAGTCGGCCCACCTTGCTTTGATCGCGGCTTTGGGATGAGGTTGACTTTCTGCAGCAGCTCCACAGCTGTGATCTTGCACAGCCGGTCTGTGTGCGGGGAAGGGAGGAAACAAGACTGGAGTCAAATGCAGTTTCTACAGCAGATACACTCGTCTCCCTGCCCTGACCACACCCCTGGCCACACCCACCGTGAGCAATGAGAGTCATCTGCCGTGCCACCTCCAGGGGGCACTGGAGAACAGTCCTCAACCTGGGGAAAGGTCAGAGGTCAAGATGAGCTGCGGTGCAGATTCGCAATGCTAAAAGAATCCTAATTTTGTATCACTTTGAGGTAAGTAGACCCGAAGAGAACTCGTTGCATATAGTCTTGCTTACGTCAGGTGTTCCAAATTCATTTCTGGGGGAATTTCTGGATCAGGGGGGCAGTCACAGAAGGGGGCCTTGTCATCCGTGAAAACAGGTTCTTCCAATTCGGTCCCCAGGGAATTTTCCCGGGACAGCTGCCTCCACGAACCCTCTCCTGGGTGTCCATTGGCTGTTGGCGTAGTGATGGGGGCAGTGGAAGGGGTGTGGCACATAAAGGGTGAGGTTTGGGGGTCGTTGTGGGAATTTTGGATCGGAACTCCCAGTATGTCCTGGATGGAGTGCTTGCGTTCTGGTACCTTCCGCGAGGGAGTGCGAAGGAGGTCAGCAGAGGAGGGGCCTGGGGAGGTAAGGTGATCATGTGATCGTCATGTGATTGTCATGTAGCGGTCATGTGATTGTAATGTACTATAGTCCACAATGGTCATGTGAGGACAGAGGTCACTGTCTATCCTACTCACGAGGAGGTGTGGTCTCTCTTTCAGCTGAATTTTCATTGGTAGAGTGGCTGGAGGCGGAGTCAGCATCCTCCTCATCCCCATCCACTTCTTCCTCGCCTAGGGAGTCATTCCACCCGACATCGTCATGAGGGTACACCTGTAAAATATGATACGATTATTTCTCAAGTGTCTAGTGCATATCACTCTCTTTATCTCTCTCACCTACTTAATACACACACACACACACACACGCATGTGCACACACGCAGGTACACACACATACACACACACACACACCTGCACCCCTTCTCCCTCCTTGCATCTCTCCCACACGTTACAGATCTCCCAGGAGAGTCCAGAGTTCTCCACGACAACCCGAAGGCTGGAACCCCTCAGGGAGAGCAGCAAGCAACACGGGTCTTGCTCCTGGTGGAAGCTCAGGACGTCCTGAAGATTGTGGCGAGAGACAAGCTCCTGAGGGGAGGAGGAGTTGTAATTTGAGAAGGGAGCAGGGCAAGAGGGCTGTTTGAGGAGGGTAGCAGGACAAGAGGGGTGTTTGAGGAGGGTAGCAGGACAAGAGGAGTGTTTGAGGAGGGTAGCAGGACAAGAGGGGTGTTTGAGGAGGGTAGCAGGACAAGAGGAGTGTTTGAGGAGGGTAGCAGGACAAGAGGAGTGTTTGAGGAGGGTAGCAGGACAAGAGGAGTGTTTGAGGAGGGTAGCAGGACAAGAGGAGTGTTTGAGGAGGGTAGCAGGACAAGAGGAGTGTTTGAGGAGGGTAGCAGGACAAGAGGAGAAAACACATTAAAAATCATTAAAGGGAAGTAAAGCAGTAGAATAGCAGGACGAAGGATCCATTTGACAGGACAGACCGAAACAAGACCATTTGATCCTACCTTGGTTTTCTCATCTAGAAATACGATGTATTTGTCGCTGATCCCCAGCAGCTGTTTCATGGCTGCTCCCTTCCGGAATCGCCCACCAGACGGAACCTTCACACTGAAGAATGTGCAGTCGTATCCTGGCAACGCTTGGCAACGTTCGATGTAGAGATGCTTCGAGTTCCTCTCTGAAAGCTTCTCAAACTCCGCAGCCTGGGCTTGGAGTCTCTTTGTGATGTTTTTCGCTTTGGTGTACGCAGCAGGGAGGGCTGATTTCAGTCGCATGGTGCTCTTCCTCCCTCGTAGGGACGTGGTACCATTTCGGGTGAGGGAAGGGGTAGTATACTCCTGCGTGTATGTGTGTGTGTGTGTGTGTGTGTGTGTGTGTGTACATTTTCATGGTTTCATTACTTTCGCAAAGTATTTCAGTTGTACATGTATGACCAAAGCTTCAGGGGTGCCAGTACCCCCACCCCAGAGTTGATATCTGTTTTGATACTCAGTAGTTCACTAGTAGCCTTTTCGAGCCAATGAATCCACCTCAGAGCATCTAAACTTTCCCCGGGAGAGCATACCCCCCAGACCCCCCTAAGGGGTTCGACCCCACATACAACATCTTTCCCTCACCCAGTGAAAACAAAACCTGCATCCAAGCCTGTCGACACATCGACACTTATTTATGACATCATACAGACTTCCCTACCTCAATGTGCAGCTGTAGGGCAGCCATGAAGACAGCCTGCTCCATGGTAACGGGGAGGTGACCCCCCACTATCATCTGCTTGCACTGTGTGGAATATAAATGGATGTTCTAATTAGCCACAGAGGTCATTGTAGCTCCAGATGTTTGTGATTATTTTCAACATCTCACTTCGAAAAAACAATCTTTTGTCACATTATACAATTATTCCAAAACTGTACAAATTTGAAGTTGTATACCGGTATAAACATTGGTAGCTAAACGTACGAAGAATTAGTCATTTTGTGCTAACAAAATTAATTTAATGTCAAACATACAAAATTCACAAGTCAAATACTGCAAAGTGTGGGTACAAAACTAGTAGTCATAATTATTAGGTTACAATGCAGAAGTATGCATCTACACTACATTTTTCAGTTCAACTTTGATAATTCGAAAATGAAGACGGTCACATCTCCACTACTGGCAGTTTTTGGCTTGGTCTTAGTTCATTGCATGGTGGGAGATAAAGGGTCTGCCCCATCCCTTAGCTCTTTCTCCAGTGGTCACTCTACCAGCGTAAATATCGGGTGTGCTGTCAGTGAAGGCTATAGTCTGCTCATAATGTCCCTTGTCTTCTATCTGGTTCAACAGCTGGATGGTGACGTCGCCTTGAAATGGCCATTTGAGGTAATTGTCATGTTCTCCTCTCATCAGGTAGACGTATACAGAGACATGTGTACCCTCGCCATCACAATCGCCATTAGCATACACTCTGAGGCACATTCTGTACCCTTGTGGGTGGGTGTAGAATGATGGGGAGAACCAGCTGTCACCCTCAGCCTTCTGTTGCTCAAAGTCTGTCATTATGACCTCAAAGGGAGGTATACAGACACGTGACTCGATGACAAGGCACTGCCTCTCAAGTGAAGTCCAGTCGAGGTTAGTGACTTGGGTAACTCGGAAGCGGACACAGTTGTCTTTGAGGAACTGGTAGTTATTGGCTGGGTCATAGTTTAGGTCACTGTGAGTAAGGACCTTGCTACTAAACCATCCTTTAGGTGCTCTTTCCCGATTGGTCACCCTACTGATGACAGTAGCATTTGCACAACTACTGAAGTCAATTGTTTCTGTATAGTGCTCCTTGTCTTGAAGTTGATTGATCACTTTGACGGTGACTTTACCCCGAAAGGGCCATTTTAGTTGTTCATCAAATTCTCCTCGCATGAGACAGACACCAATATCAATGCATGTGCCTTGGTCATTTGGAAATACTTTGAGGCACAGCTTGTACCCACGGTGGTGTGTGTAGAATGGCTCACTGTACCAGATATCATCCTTCTTATATTTATCAAATTCTGTCATGACAAACTCAATGGGAAGCACACCATGTGTCTGCAGTGCTTGTAGAGATGATCGGTCTTCTTCCTGTTTGGCCTTCAGTTGGGCGATTTCTGACTCCTTTTCTGTAAGTGCGTCTTTCAGTGCTTGGGTTTCAATTATGAGCATGTGACTGTATGCTGCCAGTTGGGATACGTGAATCACCAGAGTCTCAGCTAGGTGGGCTGGCATGTCTTTGCGGGGGAGCTGCACCTCACAGCCAGCATAGTGGAAGTCATAGTTGACTATTGTGAGAGGGCAATCCTTGTTGACGTGATGCGTGAGACGATGACGCTCAGGATATGTTCCACACTCATTTGGGCAGGGCACTGGATGAAATCCACAGACTGGCCAGTGTTTGGTTGTTACATCTTCAAAATCAGCTCCATAGTTGCCACAGTAGTCACAGCTGAAGGGACGTTGGATACATTTCTCAATCTCGTGGGCAGTGACATAGCGATGCTGGAACAGTTCACAACAGTGATGGCATTCGACCTCTGTGAACTGACAGCCAACAAGCTGCTCATCTAGCTTGGGGTTCTCATTGAGATGCTTCTCTAGCTGACTCAAATCCCCACTCCACTCACAGCCCTCTGTCTTGTGGGAGCACCAAACAAGAAACTCATACAGTGAACGCTGCAGTCGGAGGTCTGGAAAGACGGTGAAGTCTGTCCGGTTACACGTAGGGCATGACTTTTTGTCAGTTTGAATTCGCTTGATACACACTCGACAGAAAGCATATCCACAGCAGGTCACCTGATGGGGCTCACGAAGCACCAACAGACAGACAGGACAGTCGGATTGGACAGCTTTTGGAGGATGTTCTACAAACTCACAGTCAAACCCAACCTGCCTTGTTTTAGCAGCTGGTCTTGAGCTCTGGTCAAAAGGGCTGGCCATTGCTTTCAAGCAAAAGGGGCATATTTCACTAATGTCTACCTACTTACTGCGCATGCTCAAGCAGATTCATACAGTACAGTTTGCAGATAAACAGGAAAGTGCTCATACACCCCTGTAAATCTGGCATTCATGAATATCACAGTCACACAATGGTTCTTTGTTATAGAGCTGCTATGAATATCGAATGAGTCACGTACATCAAATATACTCACAACTGCATTCAAAAACAATACATGTAGCGTAGACGAGGTACATACACACATACATACATACATACATACATACAACATACATACATACATACATACATACATACATACATATATACATAGATGTAAATAGCAACTCCAATAGCATCACCAGCCAATATAAAGGTCGCTCGGCAAGGTACAGTTTGAAGCTTTCCAATACCCTAGTCGTCCCCAGGCTCTTGTGAGCAATATACTTCACTACTGGAGAGCCTGGTACATTTTGTCAAGCGATTCAACTACTTAATTATGCGTAGGAAGTGTAGGTTTGCAGACCTCCTTCATTGTCTGAGAACTACATTTGTTTTTGCCCATTCAAAATTTACCCTTCTGCCCTATGCATTATATACGTGAGAAAATGTAATAGGTCCACAAAATACCAAAAGTGAAACATGCAAGTGGACCTGGGGACAAGGCTGAGCATAATACCACGGCAACAACTGCTATAAAACACCCAATGTTTCCATAGTAATGTAGGCTGCTCGGTAATTTACGTAGAGTAAGTAATGTACTTATGTGAACAATAAGTGCTTATAAACATACACAGTGATCACCAAACAGCATACTACCGGCCACAAAGTCTGAGACAGCACCTACCAGCTTGAAGAGGTTCTCGTGGTGTGGGACCCTCTTGGTAGCGTCGATATTTACTGAGTTATCAGCTCTCGGCCGGCTGATGTCCATCATGAAGGACTTTAGCTTGTGGGCTTGAGGGACATAGGGTCCTCGTGCCAGCTTTAGACGCTGGATCACATTTGAGACGTCTTGTTGAAGTTGGGGGTGCTCTAAGAAGTCATCTGGGAATGACTCCAGCCATCGACCAATCAAATTCAAGACATTTATCTGTGTGGGTGGGATGGAGGTCGAGTGGGGTATTGGCGGGATGGTTGAACGATTGGGCTCAATTGACCAGTCAAACGGGTTTATCCAGTCGTGCGAGTTGAGTCGATGGAGAAGTAACCGCATGAGAATAACCGGATGTATGAAGGACTGGTAAGTTGTGAGAAAGAAGTCCACTATTTGTTCTTTCGTAGCCTTAGGGCTGAGTCTCTCTCCCGTGGGAGACTGGGGGCCCGTGGCTAGGTCGAAACCTCCCCACATCTGACTGGTATTACCAGTTAAGAACTCTACGCACTTCTCAATGGTAGCTCCTCTGAGGGGGAGAGAGAGGTCATGTGATAGTATCCTAGCAGTACAGCTGTGAATATGCATAGTATAGTATAGTATAAGTAGCAGTCACATGATAATCACATGATAGTATCCTAACAATACAGCTGTGAATATGCATAGTACAGTATAATATAAGTAGCAGTCACATGATAATCACATGATAGTTCATGATAGTCACATGAACAGTCACATGATGGTATCTTGGCAACACCAGTCTGCGTATGCTCACCTTGCATACACATGCCCATCGTCATCAGTGGTCATAATAACATTGTCAGTTTCATAAACTGCAGTAGGTAAACAAAGATTAATGTCAGTACCAATATCACTGTCAATACTGGCATCAGCATCAATTATTATTACATGTAAGTACCAATGCACATCAGTGGAGTATCTCGACTAACCAGTGGGCTCAAAGAGGCTAACACCCTCGGGGCAGTGCTCCCCAAGATAGACGAGTGCCCTGGAGGCATGGTAACGTGGGCGGGGCCCACTGGGGAGGAGAGAGTGCAGCTTGGCAGGCAGACCTATCTGAGTGAACTGGAGATGAGGGAGGAGGGGGAGAGATAAAATAGGTTTAGCTATGTAGCTTCACTTCGAGTCCATAAACACAACTGTACTTTGATTCATTTTATCGACAAACAAGAAGTGTTTGTTTCTCGATGAGGTAAAGAGGCTGGACTCTATTGATATCACCCCCTTACCGTGGCTTGGTTGTCGAGTGTTTGGGCGATGTTGGCGAGTGAGATGGCTGCGTTGGTGATGTTCTCCTGGGAGGGGTCTGTGAGGCAGTCGCTAAGGAGACAGACGGCACGCAGTGAGCCAAGCTGTTGCTGCATCTTGGAGTGACTGCTGCACACGGCTAGCATCTTCAGGACGATGCGCCTTGCCTCTGGGTGTGTTACCAGGTGGCCTTGCAGTGTGGGACTGTGGTGATGTAATGCATTATAGGATGATGTAATGATGATGTAATGCTATATAATAATGAGGATGTATACTTAGTATTTATACATGTATTCTAGAATGATGTAATGTTTGCCATGATAATTTGATTATGTAATCACGAGGTAATCTAAAGAAGGTGATGTAAACTTACCTGACTAGACTCCTAGAACTGCTCTCACTAGTGAAACTGGATGTCCAAATTTTGCTCCCCTGGGGGACTTCCAATTGCCCCACTGAGCCGCTGCTGAGGCGTGATCCCTCGTCAGAGGTGGGCTGGCCGTGGTTCTCTGAGCTGCTGCAAGTTGTGATGGAGAGGGAGGTGTCTGTGGGGTTGGAGGGGGGGGGGGTGATAAGTTGTAACTGATGACTCTCATTGTTTAATTTTCAAATTGATAATTACACAGCATGTAAACGCTGTAACTGCACACATATAATAACAGCACACAGACAGACAGACAGACAAACACACACTTGCTTATATGCATGTGTGTGTGTCTGTCTGTCCGTTGGCCTCTGGCTATCATCTGTATAAATATGCAGCAGGTATACATGTATGTACAAGTATGTATGTATGTATGTATGTCTGTATGTATGATGCAATGCATGAAACAAGAGGGTGCCATACCTCTCCTCCTATTGGATCCAAAGCCGCTGTCGACATCGGAGTCGCAGGGCTGGAGGTAGGCCAGAAGGGGCTCCGTGGGGATCCTGATGATGGTCCTCAGGTAGTCGTTGTCGTCTTCACTGACCAGGAGGTTGTTCAGGAGGGAGAGGCAGGTACCCTGGGGGGGGGAGGGGGACGGGGGATGGTGGGGGGAGGGAGGTGTGTGTGTTTGTGTATGTGTGTGTAGGTGAGAGTGATTCAGCAAGTATCCACACATGCGTTGATCTATGACTTCGAGTGTCTCGTTTTTGTAGGAGAGGGTGGGAAACTGGTTTGCAGAGTTTAGTGGTAGTGTCCCATAGACTTGCCGCAAGGTAATGTAATGATGTAATGATGATGTAATGCCACATAGACTATTGCTGCTAGGTAATATAATGATGTAATGATGATGTAATGCTACATAGACTATTGCTGCTAGGTAATGTAATGATGTAAAGATGATGTAATGCCACATAGTTGCATGCTGCTTAGCTAATGGCTCAAACTAGTGTCTGAACACATTGTAAAAATAAATTGTAAAACAAGGAACCAGTCGTAAAATCGAAATAAGATCTATTGACGTACTGGTACAGGGTCCTGGCTGTCCAACAGCTTGATGGTGAGGTCCAGCATCCCGGAGCTGAGGGCGTTCTTCTTCCCGTCCACCCCACCCCCCTCAAACATGTTCTGCACGAGGGTGGCCACATTGCGGAGGAACTCTGAGGAGACACTGGGAGACTGTGCCAGTGTGGTGAGTCTGGGGGAGGGGGAGGGTGTGTGTGTGTGTGTGTGTGTGTGTGTGTGTGTGTGCATGTGTGTGAGAGACACAGAGAGAGAGTGTCTTGTATGTAGCGATTTAAACACTAGGTCCCTACATAAGCCCAGACGGAGGCCGGCCTGGTTTAAGTCAAACAAAAGCTGTAGCTACTAGGAGTCGCTGGTCACTCCAGGTGCAGAGAGTGGTTAGCTGCTGGTCAGCTAGGAGTTGGTGGTAAACTCCAGGTGCTACACCACACTGACGAGGCCCAAATAGGCCGAAACAGCTGTCTGCGGTTTGCATTAGCAGGCTGTCCATTGTTTAATCCCTTAGTTACATGCATATTATGTTCATAAATAATGAAGTGAGGCTACTGTGATGGGCTAGCTACACGAATGAGACTACATGCGGCTGAATGTAAAATACATGCAACCTCACATGTAAGTGTATCATAAACTTCTCGTAGAGTGTATCCAGGGGTGAAATGTGTGGTGTGTGGTGTGTGGTGTGTGGTGTAATAGGCAGAAGGTTCTTTCATGTGCTCCCTCCAGAAATCTCAAGCTGATGGTTACCATAGCAACTAACGCAATCCATATACAGTCTTTAATTCTAAACACAACTTAGTGGGAGGTATCCTAGCAACAAGCTTTCGCACAACACCCACCATACTCACCTGGACACACACTTGGGGAGGCAGATGTACGAAATGAGGGTATGGTGGCACTCCTTATTACTCGACAGCGTAACCATGAGCCTCAGGGCATTGGCAACCGGGTCAGAGCGACCCCTACCCGCATGAGAATTCACAAAGTTGTCTGGATTTACTGGAGCCCTCTGGGGGGAAACTGAAATGCCTCTTGCAGGCTCTTTGTAGCTGTGGTATTGATGTATCAGCTGTAGGGTGTCGAGGCTGGCCATACTGGAGCTAGGAGTAGTGGTCGGGACTATGTCCGTACTTATCCCACGGGTCAGGGGCTTGTGTGCAGTCATGTTGATATGGACATCGGGAAGGGACATCTTTCGTTGCAGTACTTGTTTCTCCTTCAATTTTCTTGCTTTCGAGTCTGATTTGTTTCCAAAAGCTTGTCTCGACTTGAACGGCGATTTGAAGCGTTTCGACCCCCGGGACTTCCTCGTACTCTGGGGTTCGAGGGAGGCTACCTCCTCAGATTCAATCCGTTCTTGCTCGGAAGTAGTTCCATTCATCACAGAGAAGACAATCCCATTTTGCCCCTCCCCTTCGGGTGAGACGCTGGCGCAGGCTCGATCGCGTCCGTCATTGAAATCTCCCCTAGCCTCTAGCTCATCCATGCCTTCGTTTATCTGTACCAGAATCTCGTCAAAGATGGCCTCAGTCTCTTCCTTGCTTCGTGGTCTCACCAGAGAGCTAGGTAGCTCCGATGGCTGTCGGAGCCTCCGCCGAAGACTATGAGAGACCCTGTATGTGTGTATGAGGTTGTGAGTGGCTGAGTCAGGCCTGACTTTCTCGCTACCTGGATTCAGTTATGTCCCTAAATTCAAAAATGGGCGTGTCCTAGGTGGCCATTTTTTTTATCTCGTGAATTACGTAGAGGTGGACTTGACCAATTACTATTGAGGGACGGTACTTGAGTCAGAATCAGATTAAACCACTAATTATCACATGATCAGCTGCCAAGTGGTCACATGACTCTCACCTGACAATATCCTCCAGCTCCTCCGCCCCGTGCCTAAGGCCGTCGCTGTGATTGTGACGGTGTTCCTCTAGGGAGTCGAACTGGGGCCCCAGGTGGTGTGTGTGGCTGAGGTCAGTAGAGACCGAATCCGTCTCAACGCTGGCTTGTTTGAGGGGCCCGGTAACTGGGGGAGAGAGAGGGAGGGGAAGAATTGGAATGAAACCCACGACACTACCAAGTAAACCTCGTTCCCAGTCTCTCCCTCCCAACATTTCGTCAAATGGAGGAAAGTTTTACCTGCCATTTCGTACTGCTAACGACCAAAGCATTTGAAGGGAGAGACCAAGACTGAAGTTAGTATTACCTTTAGGCTGGTGTTATGGTGGGTACAAATTTTAGCGGTTTGAAGGGTTCATGGATTTGGCGGGTATTAAGTTTACCGCTTTTGAACTATTTAAGAATTTGCAAAATAAAGAATTAAAGGATACAACATAACCGAAAATTACAAAAATTCGAGAATGAAGCAAAAACGTTAAAGATCTGGCAACACTCCGTACTCACCTGTGGAGCCTTGACTGGTGACGGATTCAGCTCTTCGCTTGAAGAATTTAGTGGGTGTGTCCCTACCGTGGTCCCTCTGGAGGACGGCCTGGGAGGACAGTGGGCGGGGCTCTGGTGACATCACTTCGCTCTCCTCCAAGCCTGAAAGAGAGAGAGAGAGAGAGAGAGAGGAAACAATTTTAGGTCATGCTTAAATCCAAGGTAATCTACAGCTGAGTAAGAGCTGGCAGCTGTTGCTATAGAAACCAGAAAGTTGTGTACTCCCCTATTAGTGCCACCCTTGTACCCTCCCCGCCCCCCTCACCCAGTTCATGGAGGTTGGGTTCGCTCAGTGACAGCTCTCTGTGCCTCAGTCCACTGCTGTTCCAGCTGCTGCGAGCCTCAACATCCCTGGGGGGGGGGGGGGCAGAGACAATGCAGCAAAACATGAACACATCGTAGCAACCATAGCGCCTACATGTATGCCATGAGGATGGCGTCCACACAGATCACATAATTCTGATCATCATCAATACTTAAATCTTCTTTCTGTCTGCTAGTCTGTCTGTCTGTCTGTCTGTCACGGATATGACATCATCTAATCATGCATGATTGCGCAGAAATACGCGAAAAGTCCGTTATGTCATCTAATGGTCCTGACCTCCACTTCGACCTACAGAGGCTGATGGATGCTTCCGAGAGTTGCGAGCGAAGCAAGGAGGTAGCTGAGGAGCGAGTGAAGCAAGCAGCTGAATCGAGCGACCTCGACCTACAGCCTGACAGGCACCTCTGAGGGCTGCAAGTGAAGCAAGCAGGTAGCTAAGCCGAGCACAGCTACTTGAGATACTTACCTTATTTTTGTAGTTTCCAATGCATGCATAGCTTCAATTTTCCAATTCTCATACCCAAAGCAATTATCCATGATCTGAGAGAAGCTAATAATTAGCTGAAAAATCTGACGGCTTTAATTTTGAAGCGACATACACACATTCTCACCTGCTGGCTCTCTTGCCTAATTTGATGAGGTCGTTCATGGCTTGCATCAACAGGTCAGCACTTCCTTCCACCTCACAGCCGGCATAATTCAGTTTAAATTCGGAGGGAAACTTTAGCAGCTGCAGTCTTGTCAGACGGTGCATCTCATCCTCCTCAGACTCCTTCAGCTCGGAGAGACTACCGAAGCTTCTTGTCCGGGGCAACATTGACCGTTTGAACTTTGACCTTCTTGCGTACGCTTTCTTACGAAACGCTATTGCCTTTGAGTTGACTTCTTTCAAAAGTTCGCTCAGTTCTGGATCTCGGGAGGTGTGGCTCAGTGGGTGTGGCCTCATCAGTGGATCATGTGATCTCACATGTTCCCCACTGTAGGAGCTTGGGCGAGTGGAGATGGGAGAAGAAGAAGTGGGTGTGACCGAGGGGGAGCTGAGCAAGAGGCTGGTCACAGGGTCTTTTTGCTGGGTGGAGGAAAACGCCTCACAGGCGGAAGTTACAAGACGATTCTGGGTCTCTTTAAGCTCCTGTGTGTGTGTGTGTGAGTGTTTGTGTGTGTGTGTGTGTACGTGTGTGTGTGTGTGTGTGTGTGTGTATGTGTGTATGTGTGCACGTGTGTGTGTGCATATATGTGTGTATGTGTGATTGTGTGTGTGTGTGTGTGTTTGTGTGTATATGTGTGTGTGTGTGTGTGTGTGTGTGTGTGTGTGTGGGTGTGTGTGTGTGTGTGTGAGTGTGTGTGTGTATATTTAATTATAGTGTGGTACCATTTGTAAAGTCTAAAAACTAAATTCACCACCAACAGTGGTTAGCCAAAAAATTAAGGCAGCAATGCTCACTGGATTGAGGTCGTAAGGTCTCAGTCCCAGGACATCTGTGGCCAGGATCTGAGCCCCGTACTCCAGGAGGGCGATGGCACACTCCATGAGCTGTAGCTTGCCGGCCGCCATGTGCAGGGCGGTGCGTCTGGGAGGGTGTGAGAGTATTAGGGATGTGTGAGTGAAGTGTTTATATTAATACATCATCACCTTAATATCATGACCTTTTCATCGTGACATCATTATGATATCATTCATTATGACATCATTATGATATCATTCCATTGTGACATTCATTATGACATAATTATGATATAATCATCGCGACATCATTTCTTCTCCTCATAAAAACCTACCCCATCTTGTCTGTCCCATTCACATCGGCTCCCCTAACCAGCAAAGCCTGTAGCACGGCAATGTGGCCCTCGGTAGCTGCACGATGGAGTGGGCGGCAGTCATTCCAACCCGGGCTGTTCAGGGATGCCATACTAGTGTGTGTGGAGGCGGAACAAAAGCATTAGGGGGGAGGAGAAAGAGAGAAAGAATAATTAAATATTCATGTATACGTAGTATGTATATAGATTATATAGTGAAAAATACATCTAGCTTGCGTTCATAATTCCTTGAAGGGGTTGTGGTACTATCAGTTACATTTACTTGTTACAAGAAAATCTTGCAATGTGGCCCTCGGTAGCTGCACGATGGAGTGGGCGGCAGTCATTCCAACCAGGGCTGTTCAGGGATGCCATACTAGTGTGTGTGTGGGGGGGTGGGGGGGGTGGGGGGGGAGGAGAAAGAGAGAAAGAATAATTAAATATTCATGTATACGTAGTATGTATATAGATTATATAGTGAAAAATACATCTAGCTTGCGTTCATAATTCCTTGAAGGGGTTGTGGTACTATCAGTTACATTTACTTGTTACAAGAAAATCTTGTTTCGTATCCTCTGGAGGTCATAAATGTATGCAGGTGGGTGCAAAAATAACACACAGAGGATAAAAATACATCACGTGTGTACTGCGTGACCACCATGAATGAGGCGCTGCTAGAAATGTATGCAACTGTCTCTGTTAGCGAGGGTTGCAAGTCCATCCTTACTTGGTCACTAATGGAGTACTCTGATGGTTGCTGCATTGCTAAAGGGGCCTTGAACAATGCTCCCAGGAGTGATAATCTCCGTTACAGTCCTGGACCTACTTGCCACTTCAGCAATTCGAAGGACCACCACAAAGGCCATTGAGAAATATAATGTAGTACAGTGTTGCTAAATGAATGGTAGGTTTATCTAGTACGCAAATCAGGAGAGAAATGGTAAGATGCAAGACTGACACCTGCATTTTTCGCATGAGTGTCAAGCTGTCATTTTTATGCTTATATAGCTAAGTGGTTGTAATGGTGCCATTAAGTTATGTCTACTATACAACTGCTTACACAGCTAATTCGTGTATGTGTCAAGATGTCATTTTTACACAATAAATCATTGCAGAACTGTTTATACAGCGTAATGGTGTCACTTTAAATTGTGTGCTATGTCACTTCTACAACTGTTTGCACGTGCTAAGTGCTGTGTGCGTGGAGCTATATATACGTATGTGAAAGGGGTAATGAAATTAACTTGCTGTCTGTCTGTTGGTGCTTCGTGAACCCTACCAGGTTTCGTGTTGTGGGTACACCTTCTGTCGAACATGCATCGAGCGAGTACAACTCCAGAAGGGTGCCTGTCCAACATGCAATGAGGCTGATTTTACTGTTTTCCAGGACAAGCGGCTCCAACGTTCGCTGTATGCATATCACGTTCGTTGCTCTCATAAGAAAGAAGGCTGCCAGTGGACGGGTGAGTTGGGGGAGCTAGACAAACACCTGAATGTGAACCCCAAACCAAGTGAGCAGCTTGTTGGCTGTGAAGCTGTAGAAATCGAGTGCCGCCACTGTTCAGGACTTTTTCAGCGTCGCTATGTGAACACCCATCAAGCCATTGAGTGCATTCGTCGACCGTTTAGCTGTGAGTATTGTAGAAATTACAAGGCTGATTATGAAGATGTAACTTCCAAGCATTGGTCTGTGTGTAAGTCTTACCTGGTCCCTTGTCCAAATGAGTGTGGAGCAAATCCTGAGCGTCAGAACCTCGAGCATCATGTGAGCAAATATTGCCCCCTCACAATAATCGACTGTGACTTCCACTATACTGGTTGTGAGGTGCAACTCCCTCGCAAAGACATGCCAGCCCACCTAGCTGAGAATCTGGTACCTCACATGGCCAAACTGGTAACCTACAACCAGAACAAGGTCCAAGAAAAGGAGCAGCAAATTCTTCAATTGACGAAAGGCATGACAGAAAAATTGGAAGAAAATCGTTTGAAAATTGACCAACTAGAGAGAAAGAATGAAGCTCTGTCAAAGTCCCTCCTAGAAAAGGAGCAGGAAATTGCCCAGCTGAAGGCAAAGCAGGAAGAAGATCACTCATCAGTGCAGGCACTTCAGTTGTACGCTGGCCCTCCAGTTGACCGCATCATGACCGAGTTTGAGAAACACAGACAAGATGGGGATCTGTGGTTCAGTGAGCCATTCTGCACACATCCCTATGGTTACAAGATGTGCCTCTGTGTGCATGCCAATGGCTGGAATACCTGTAAGGGTACACACGTTTCAGTATTTGGTTGCCTTGTGAAAGGGAAATTCGATGACTATCTGAAATGGCCCTTTCGTGGTGACGTCACCATCCAATTAATTAATCACCTTCAAGACGAGCACCATACAAAAGTGGTTGAATTCAGCAAGGCCAACAGTTCTAGCACCAGCAGAGTAGCCACTGAGGAATACGGTGCAGCATGGGGCCACTCTAATTTTATTTCCCACAGTAATCTACATCACACACCAGCCAAGAACCTCCAGTTCCTCAAGGATGACTGTCTCCACTTCAGAGTGACCAGAGTCAGCAACATTGATACAAATCTGATCATTCGGCTTGAGAGGCAGTGCCTTGCCATCGAGTCTCGCGTCTGTGTGCCCCCAATTCAGTTCACAATGAAAGAATTCGAGTGTCATAAGAGAGAGCAACAAAATCTCACAGCAGAATGGCTTCCCCCGTCATTCTACACCCACCCACAAGGATACAGAATGTGTCTTGGTGTGGTTGCTGATGGCATTGGGTCTGGCGCAGGCACGCACGTTACAGCACAGGTATACATAATGCAAGGGGAGTTTGATAACTACCTTAAGTGGCCATTTCGGGGTGTCATTACCATTCAAATTTTAAACCAGCTGGAAGACAAGGAGCATTATGAACAGATAATCGAATTTAGTGGTGGCGTATCTGACAATTGTGCTGGTAGGAAGACCAAAGCATTACCGTCTATAGGACGAGCCCGAATAAAATTCATTTCTCATGCTGAACTGAAATACAATCGTGCCAAGAACTGCCAGTACTTACACAATGACTGTCTTTGCTTTCGAGTGACTAAGGTCGAACTGTAAAACTAAACATACTATTTCGATACAACTGCACAAACTTTTCAACTATGATTTCAATTTGACTACAAGAAATATTCGACTGGATATTTATGCCATGTCACACATAGATGGAAACGGACACTGTATTCCTTATACATATGTAGAGCACATCTTTATGCTAACTGTAAATGTTTATTTGTCCTAGATATGTACTCCTACTTGTATAGTGATGCATATGACCTGAATACAGACTGTGAAAGACTCTCTTTCAAATCATATTAATGTTTTTTTTTGGAAACAGAAATGTGAAAGACAAATGATAGCAGGGGTGGATCAGGAGGAGGGGACATAGAGGGTTGGACCCCCCCCCCCCAAACTCTAGTCTACAGTTCTTAAGTGGAGAAAGAACACAGAAATGTGAAAGACAAATGATAGCAGGGGTGGATCAGGAGGAGGGGACATAGAGGGTTGGACCCCCCCCCCCCCCCCTCCAAACTCTAGTCTACAGTTCTTAAGTGGAGAAAGAATACAAAAATGTGAAAGATAAATGACAGCAATGACAAATTGGGGGAAGGGACTGGTGCTCCCACAGTAAATAAACTATATATTATCCTCTTTGGCAGTCTTGTATCTCTAAATCTCTAGGCAGCTAAAACCAGCCTTTACTGTCACTTCCGCCAAACTTTAGTTTAATGAATAGTATTGCTTAGCTTAGCAAACTGGTATAAGTGTAGCCTATATCGCTAATACAGTATATAGCCAGTGGTGATTGGTAGCTTAAGTTTAATCACTAACATAGTATACAAATGTAGCCAGTGGTGGTCGGTAGCTGAAGTGCAGTGACAGCCTACACCACTAACACAGCACATAGCCAGTGGTGATTGGGTGCAATGACAATGGTTCCTGACTGCTGGAAAAAAATCTTTCCCACGCTTTTCACAGAGGATGATTAGCTGCTGTACAGCCTCCCTTGTGCCACTCCCCTTCCACCCCTGGACAGACAGAAACGTATTGACGGTCTTTCCTATATAGGTGAGTGCGTTATACACATCCTATAAGTATAGGTTTTGATCATGGCTTTAGGGTCATAGAGCTTGATCAAACCTACTTGGTACATGGGTGGAGCAAAGGATGTGGGGTAACTTAGCTAGACCCTCCTACCGAGCCAGACTAGGGCTAACTATGAAGGTGTGTAGTCTATGAGATATAAAGCTCAGAAAATCAGTTTCTATGGTAACATACCTACATGTAAGGATTCATATTGTGTTACTAATAATACTTATGCACTAAAGTGCAGAGTATGAATTCCTTTGGTTATAATCGCACAGGCTGACTGTGGTATGTACTCACATGATCATAACGTTTTGATAGTAAAAATGGCTACACCAGTAGATCAGGGGCCAGGCTCAGGCCCCAACAACGTAGAGATGATGCACCAGTCATCTCAGGCTCAGCCAAATCCTGGAGCCCCAAGAGCAGCTGAGAAACAGGAGGGAGGCTATGACTGTGAGTTTGTACAGTGCCCTCCAAGTGCTGTCCAGTCCGACTGTCCTGTCTGTCTGGTGGTGCTTCGTGAGCCCCATCAGGTGACCTGCTGTGGGTACGCTTTCTGCCGAGTGTGTATCAAGCGAATTCAAACTGACAAGAAGTCGTGCCCTACGTGCAACCGGACAGACTTCACCGTCTTTCCAGACCTCCGACTGCAGCGTTCACTGTATGCATTTCGTGTTTGGTGCTCCCACAAGACAGAGGGCTGTGAGTGGAGCGGGGAGTTGAATCAGCTAGAGAAACATCTCAATGAGAGCCCCAAGCTAGATGAGCAGCTTATTGGCTGTCAGTTTACTAAAATCAAGTGTCACCACTGCAATAAACTGTTCCTGCGTCGCTATGTTAATGCCCATCAAGTCTTAGAGTGCATCCAACGACCCTTCAGTTGTCAATTTTGTGGCAGATATGAGACTACTTTTGAAGATGTAACTAAGAAACACTGGCCAGTGTGTGGGTTTTATCCAGTCCCTTGTCCAAATGACTGTGGAACATCTCCCGAGCGTCAAAACCTCGATCACCACGTGAGCAAAGATTGCCCCCTTACGGTAGTAAGATGTGACTTCCGCTATGCCGGTTGTGAGTTGCAGCTCCCCCGCAAAGACATACCAGCCCACCTAGCCGAGAACTCAGTAAATCACCTGTCCCAACTGGCAGCTTATACTCGGAGAAGCATTCAAGAAAAGAGCGAGGAAATTTCAGTCCTGAAGCGAGAAACCCAAGTGCTAAAAACTGCACTTACAGAAAAGGAATCAGAAATCGCACAACTGAGAGCAAAACAAAACGAAGACCGATTATTACTGCAGACACTGCAGTTACACGCTATCGCTCTACCCATCGACCTCACCGTGACAGAATTTGAGCAGCACAAGCGGAACAGCGACCAGTGGTACAGTAAACCGTTCTATACACACCCCCACGGATACAAGATGTGCCTCAGAGTGGATGCCAATGGCTTGGGAGAGGGCAGAGGAGCACACATCTCAGTGTATGGCTACCTGATGCGAGGGGAATTCGACGAACACCTGAGGTGGCCTTGCCGGGATAACATAACAGTACAACTACTCAATCGCCTAGAAGATAAGGAGCACTGTACGTACACAATAGACTTCAGCGGTACTAGTGATGTCAACATCACCAGTAGAGTGACTGCCATGGAAAGAGCCCCCAGGGGAAGAGGCAAGGCGAAGTTTCTCCCCCACAGTGAGCTGGGCCATGACCGAACAAAGAACTGCCAGTTCCTCAAGGATGACTGTCTCCGTTTCCGAGTAAAACTACAGGACTAACAATTATGCATCTGTGTATCCTCCCTGCAGTGAAGTAGCTAGACTGTTACCAAAATTTAAAAAAGCATAGCTACATGTACTTGTCGCATATTTAACCAAACAATGTTTATTACCTTCCTCCTTATGACTGTCAGGTGGAAATGAGGTATAACTGCTACCAGAGGGAACCCGGATTTTTGTGGATCTTAAATACTTCTAGTAACCCAATAACTCCATGTACCCAGGGAAAGCCCAACAATACCAGTAGTACTAGTCACACAAGTGCTGGTGGGCGATACTGATACCAACGCATCAATATTTCCAATTCTAGTGGCATAGATAATTTGATGCTATAGCTATGCTGTATAATGATATGATACCATAGTATGGTATATTACTAGCCTCATTCCCGAGGCTCTCCCTAAAACGATTTTCGAGGGGAGAGCCTGGAAATGAGGCTAGTATATCATGACTTATCAGCTTAATAAACATACCAAACCTAGCTCTGACTTTCAGGTACCAGCTATTGTAATTATGCTTCTGAAGTGCGTTTGAATCATCCACTTTGTTACACAACAAATTTTATTATTAGATGTATGGTTCTGCCTACATCAGGTATCGTATCTGTATCTATATTACCGATACCTGCATGGTGGTCACAGACTCTCAATTTGGTATCCCCCATACTACACATAGGGGAATTCCTGGATACTATTATTCATAGCTGAAGTGCATGTGACTAATGTGTGGCTGATCTGCTGATCCAAAAACAATTCAGAGCAAGTTCATTAAATGCTGCAGGCTAAACAAGACTATAATTTAGAAAGAGACATAGCTACTAGAGTATTGTACATTGCCAAGTAGAAGTGACCTTCACTGAGTCTCAATGGCCACTCCATCCAAAACTCCAAAACAGCAATGTGGATTTGACTGCGAGTTCATCAAACACCCTCCAGAAGACTTCCAAGCTGACTGTCCTGTGTGTCTGCTGGTACTTCGTGAGCCACATCAGGTGACCTGCTGCGGGTACACCTTCTGCCGGACATGCATCGAGCGAGTACAAATCCAGAAGAGTGCCTGCCCAACGTGCAATGAAACAGGTTTTTCTGTTTTCCAGGACAAGAGGCTCCAGCGTTCACTCTATGCGTATCATGTTCGCTGCTACCATGAGAAAGATGGCTGCCAGTGGACTGGTGAGTTGGGGGAGCTAGACAAGCACCTAAATATCCATCCTAAGTTAGGTGAGCAGCTCATTGGCTGTCAGTTTGCAGGAGTCGAGTGCCACCACTGTTACGAGCTTTTCCAGCGTCGCCATGTCACTACTCATCAAACATTAGAGTGTATCCGACGACCCTTCAGCTGTGTTTACTGTGGCAACTATGAAGCTGACTTTGAAGATGTAACCCAGAAGCACTGGTCAATGTGTGGATTTTATCCAGTACCCTGCCCAAACGAGTGTGGGATGTGTCCCGAGCGTCAAAACCTTGAACATCACATGAGCAAAGATTGTCCACTCGCTGTGGTCAAATGTGACTTCCACTATGCTGGTTGTGAAGTGCAGCTCCCTCATAAAGACATGCCAGCCCACCTAGCTGAGAATCTGGTAACACACATCTCTCAACTGGCAACTTACAATGACAAAGCGATGACAGAAAGGGATCAAAAAATGACTCAGCTTACGGAAGATTTAAGTAGAAAAATAGAGCAACTGGAGAAGAAAAATAAGGCTCTCTTGGAAACACAAGATAACATGCACAGGAGAGAAGAGGAGCTAAAGGAAAGAGTCGCTCAACTGGAGGCTAAACTAGATGACTTGTCACCACAGATCAGGAGGGAAATACCATTGTACAATGGTCATCCTATTGAGGTGATCATGACACAATTTAAGAAACACAAACAAGATGGTGATCAATGGTACAGTGAGCCATTCTATACACACCAGCATGGGTATCAGATGTGCCTCAGAGTGCATGCCAATGGCTTTGGCGCAGGTAAAGGAACACACATTTCGGTGTACAGCTACCTAATGCGAGGAGAATATGATGATCATCTGAGATGGCCCTTTCAGGGTATCATCAATGTTCAACTGATCAACCAACTCCAAGACAAGGAGCACCGTGAAATAGAAAGTGTCTTTGATAGTAATAGCCCTGCTACTGCCAGAAATAGACTGCACACCAAGGAAAGAAATTCTAATGGATTAGGCAAAAGCCAGTTCATCCCTCACAGTGAACTGGGTTACAACCGAGCGAAGAACTGCCAGTACGTCAAAGATGACTGTCTCTGTTTCCGAGTGACGCTAAACTAACTTTAACTCCACTTCGTAAGCGATGCCATGTACCATTGAGGAATTCTATTGGTATTTTGCAACACCATACATGTTTGATATTAATACTGTACTTTGCATTATGTGAAGAGTTGCCGAGTTTAGGCATGGACTCACTGATCATGTGACTGGACTCACTGATCATGTGACTGGACTCACTGATCATGTGACGGTACTGTGTGTAATAATCTGATGTTTAACAAACCAAATTTATGTTATGCACAGTCACTCGCTCTGGCTCGCCCCACAATGTCCTGCATTACACTAGTATTTATAAATGATGACAAGGGTACTCTTTCAGTACACATAGGCATTTGAATGGCCCACCTCCAGGAAGTGGCCAGCAAGAGTCAAACAGGAAGTGAGTAATTAGTAGAAAAATCTCAAGTATGTGTAGCAGAGTAATGTGGTTTGTGCTCACATGACCATTATATTTGCATGCTCAGGCAAAAAAATAGTGAAGATCTCAACAAGAGAAGCTAAAAATGAGCATTCCAAGACCAGCAGCTAAGAAAAGACAGGTTGGATTTGACTGTGAGTTTATAGAACATCCTCCAAAAGCTGTCCAATCTGACTGTCCCATCTGTCTGTTGATACTTCGTGAGCCCCATCAGGTGACCTGCTGTGGATATGGGTTCTGTCGAGTGTGTATTGAACGAATTCAAACTGACAAGAAGTCGTGCCCTACGTGTAACCAGAAGGACTTCAATGTCTTTCCAGATCTCCGACTACAGCGTGCACTATATGAATTTTGTGTTTGGTGCTCTCACAAGGCAAATGGCTGTGAGTGGAGTGGGGAGTTGGGTCAGCTTGAGAAACATCTCAATGAGAGCCCCAAGCTACATGAGCAGCTTGTTGGCTGTCAGTTCACAGAGGTTGAATGCCACCATTGTTATGAACTTTTTGAGCGTCACTATGTCACTGCCCACCAAATCGGACAGTGTATCCGACGACCCTTCAGCTGTGACTACTGTGGCAATCATGGAGCTGATTTCAAAGATGTAACAACCAAACACTGGCCAGTGTGTGGGTCTCGTCCAGTACCCTGCCCAAATGAGTGTGGGGTCTATCCTGAGCGTCAAAATCTTGAGCATCATGTGAGCAAAGATTGTCCCCTCACAGTAGTCAACTGTGACTTCCACTATGCTGGCTGTGAGGTGCAGCTCCCTCGCAAAGACATGCCAGCCCACCTAGCTAAGAATCTGGTGATCCATACAACCCAACTGGTAGCATGCATGCAGGAGAAGGTCAAAGAAAAGGATGAGCAAATTGCAGCATTAAAACTAGCACTGATTGAAAAGGAATCAGAAATTGTCCAGCTAAATGCCAAGCAGGAAGTAGATCATGCATCTCTGCAATTACTACAGTCACATGTAGGTATCATTCCCATTGAGATCACTATGACAGATTTTCAGGAACACAAACAAAATGGTGATAAATGGTACAGCGAGCCTTTCTACACACATCCCAAAGGATACAAGATGTGCCTCAGAGTGGATGCCAATGGCTTGGGAGAGGGCAGAGGAGCACACATCTCAGTGTATGGCTACCTAATGCGAGGGGAATTCGACGAACACCTGAGGTGGCCTTGCCGGGATAACATAACAGTACAACTACTCAATCGCCTAGAAGATAAGGAGCACTGTACGTACACAATAGACTTCAGCGGTACTAGTGATGTCAACATCACCAGTAGAGTGACTGCCATGGAAAGAGCCCCCAGGGGAAGAGGCAAGGCAAAGTTTCTCCCCCACAGTGAGCTGGGCCATGACCGAACAAAGAACTGCCAGTTCCTCAAGGATGACTGTCTCCATTTCCGAGTAAAACTATAGGCTAGGACTAACAATTATGCATCTCTATATCCTCCCTGCAGTGAAGTAGCTAGACTGTTACCAAAATTTAAAAAAGCATAGCTACATGTACTTGTCGCATATTTAACCAAACAATGTTTATTACATTCCAACCTTATGACTGTCAGGTGGAAATAAGGTATAACCGCTACCAGAGGGAACCCGGATTTTTGTGGATCTTAATACTTCTAGTAACCAATAACTCCATGTACCCAGGGAAAGCCCAACAATACCAGTAGTACTAGTCACACAAGTGCTGGTGGGCGATACTGATACCAACGCATCAATATTTCCAATTCTAGTGGCATAGATAATTTGATGCTATAGCTATGCTGTATAATGATATGATACCATAGTATGGTATATTACTAGCCTCATCCCAGGCTCTCCCTAAAACGATTTTCAAGGGGGAGAGCCTGGGGATGAGGCTAGTATAACGTGTATCTAGGTAACAAATCGCTTCAGCTGCCACTTAGCGGCTACATCGCCCCGCATTCTCGCCTAAACCGCATTGAATCCGGCTTCAACCCACCTCACGGAGGCGGTTTACATAACTGATTGCTAAATCGGTTTAGCGCCGCCCACACTATTGAGTTTTCCAAACCTGTTCAATAGGAAGCGGTTTGGGAACCGGCTTAAGCACTACGTGTAAACGAGGCTTATGCTTCTGACTTACGTTTGAATCATCCACTTTGTTACACAACAAATTTTATTATTAGATGTATGGTTCTGCCTACATCAGGTATCGTATCTGTATCTATATTACCAATACCTGCATGGTGGTCACAGACTCTTAATTTGGTATCCCCCATACTACACATAAGGGGAATTCCTGGATACTATTATTCATAGCTGAATGCATGTGACTGATGTGTGGCTGATCTGCTGATCCAAAAACAATTCAGGGCTGCAACTGAAACTATAGACGGTGAGGTAGATTAGAGACAGTATACAAGCACTTTGTGCCTTTGGCTAGTCCAGTCAATACTACAAATTAAGCAAGGTGGATTTGAGAGCATGTTCATTAAATGCTGCAGGCTAAACAAGACTATAATTTAGAAAGAGACATAGCTACTAGAGTAGTGTACATTGCCAAGCAGAAGTGATCTTCACTGAGTCTCAATGGCCACTCCATCCAAAACTCCAAAACAGCAAGGTGGATTTGACTGCGAGTTCATCAAACACCCTCCAGAAGACTTCCAAGCTGACTGTCCTGTGTGTCTGCTGGTACTTCGTGAGCCCCATCAGGTGACCTGCTGCGGGTACACCTTCTGCCGGACATGCATCGAGCGAGTACAAATCCAGAAGAGTGCCTGCCCAACGTGCAATGAAACAGGTTTTTCTGTTTTCCAGGACAAGAGGCTCCAGCGTTCACTCTATGCGTATCATGTTCGCTGCTACCATGAGAAAGATGGCTGCCAGTGGACTGGTGAGTTGGGGGAGCTAGACAAGCACCTAAATATCCATCCTAAGTTAGGTGAGCAGCTCATTGGCTGTCAGTTTGCACGAGTCGAGTGCCACCACTGTTACGAGCTTTTCCAGCGTCGCCATGTCACTACTCATCAAACATTAGAGTGTATCCGACGACCCTTCAGCTGTGTTTACTGTGGCAACTATGAAGCTGACTTTGAAGATGTAACCCAGAAGCACTGGCAATGTGTGGATTTTATCCAGTACCCTGCCCAAACGAGTGTGGGATGTGTCCCGAGCGTCAAAACCTTGAACATCACATGAGCAAAGATTGTCCACTCGCTGTGGTCAAATGTGACTTCCACTATGCTGGTTGTGAAGTGCAGCTCCCTCATAAAGACATGCCAGCCCACCTAGCTGAGAATCTGGTAACACACATCTCTCAACTGGCAACTTACAATGACAAAGCGATGACAGAAAGGGATCAAAAAATGACTCAGCTTACGGAAGATTTAAGTAGAAAAATAGAGCAACTGGAGAAGAAAAATAAGGCTCTCTTGGAAACACAAGATAACATGCACAGGAGAGAAGAGGAGCTGAAGGAAAGAGTCGCTCAACTGGAGGCTAAACTAGATGACTTGTCACCACAGATCAGGAGGGAAATACCATTGTACAATGGTCATCCTATTGAGGTGATCATGACACAATTTAAGAAACACAAACAAGATGGTGATCAATGGTACAGTGAGCCATTCTATACGCACCAGCATGGGTATAAGATGTGCCTCAGAGTGCATGCCAATGGCTTTGGCACAGGTAAAGGAACACACATTTCGGTGTACAGCTACCTAATGCGAGGAGAATATGATGATCATCTGAGATGGCCCTTTCAGGGTATCATCAATGTCCAACTGATCAACCAACTCCAAGACAAGGAGCACTGTTCAAAGCCAATTGCATTTGATAGTGCTATGTTTGCTACTGTCACTGGCAGAGTGTGTATTGTAGAAAGAGGAGTTGGAACAGGCCTATCAATGTTTATCTCTCACAGTGAACTGGGTTATGCAACCAAGTCCAAGAACCGCCAGTACCTCAAGGATGACTGTCTTCGTTTCCGAGTGACACTAAACTAACTTCTTTAAGTCCACCTATCAAGAATTACTATGTACAACTAGAGAATTCTATTAACCATTATGTATATCATGCATGTCATGGATACTTTTGCATCCATTTTTTTATGTAAGAGTTACCAAGTTTACTGTATGATTATGTGACTGCACTGTGTGTATTGTTATCTTAATAAACTGAGGTATAATTATGATGCGGCAAATATTTGATCGCCTTATACAAAAGTGCTCAGTGTTAGGTGACCTCAGGGACAAGATTGACGATCAAAACTTACTGGCTAAAGAGAATCTAGACTGCTCCTACGGCAGTGGCATAGAGTAGCTTCCCAGGATCCATCGTACGTTTACAGTTAGAGTGTCAAATAATCAATCGATTGCAGGACAAAGAGCACTGCACAAGGACAATTGACTTCAGCGAGGCTGGCAATTCTTCCACCAGCAGAGTAATTACAATAGAAAGAGCCAAAAATGGATGGGGTCACTACAAATTCCTCCGCCATAGAAAACTGGACTATGACCCAGCCAAGAACCGCCAGTTCCTCAAGGATGACTGTCTCCGTTTCCAAGTAACCCACGTCACAAGATGGCATACGGTATAGCCTAGTCAATTAAAACCTAACATGCTGTGTCACTATTTGAAGAACAATAAAGTGGTTATATCTTTACTGTTGCTTCATTAGTGTCTGAATATGCAGTTTAGTATAAAGATATTGTTCTATCTCTGTTGTTCACAACATTCATTGAATTTTACAGGGCTGCTTACTGATCATGTTTGAAGGATATAGTAGATTGATTATTATTCAAGAATCTCTCATATATATGTCAGGGATGAGTTTATACTCGGGATGGGCTCTCGCGCTCAATGGTATAAAAATATATGGTTACAAGGGCATGGGGCTACATTCGAATACTGTTACACAAGGTCCCAAGAACAATGCTAGAATGGCCCTTCCACTCTTAGAGAAGGATAAAAACTTCAACAACTTATAAAGCTTTTTTCTCTCTTTAATTTGCCAGTCTGCTATTCATGGACGTGTGGGTGTAGGGCTGGTAGTGAACTGTTTCTCACATTCCAGCAAAGCCATCTACATTAAACCTCTACACACACAGGATAAAATTGACCACGCTCCCCTCCTGCTTTATTGCCCAATCTCTTTTAGCATGGGAGGAGAACCTGGCTATAGGAGTATCAAGTGCCCTTTATTGAAATACTCAGTCCTAAATATCACAGAAAGCAGTGGGTGTATATACATGTATGTACAAGCTTGCCTCCTCATGTGGAGTATAAATCCCACTTGCTGCACTCCATGTAAGTCACAGGAGCATTCTGCATACACTTCAAACAGTGAGTATCTATTCACAGGCTAATGCATGACTTATACAATATGCTACCTTAGATATTCATACATCATATCACACCACAGGATGAATGTACTTGTGCCACCCCCTTTTTCTTAGTAACGGCTGTGTTTACCAGCTGCAAGTTGAACCAGATTAACTAAACCAGTGTACATTGCCCAGCAGAAGTGATCTTCACTGAGTCTCAATGGCCACTCCATCCAAAACTCCAAAACAGCAAGGTGGATTTGACTGTGAGCTCATCAAACACCCTCCAGAAGAAATCCAAGTTGAGTGTCCTGTCTGCCTGTTGGTGGTTCGTGAGCCGCATCAGGTGACCTGCTGTGGGTATGCCTTCTGTAGGACATGCATCGAGCGAGTAAAACTCCAGAAGAGTGACTGTCCAACATGTAACAAGAATGACTTCTCCGTTTTCCCCGATAAAAGACTCCAGCGTTTAGTCTATGCATATCAGGTTTGCTGCTCTCACAAGAGAGAAGGCTGCCAGTGGACGGGTGAGCTGGGGGAGCTAGACAAGCACTTGAATAACAAGCCTGATCGAGATGAGCAGCTGCGTGGATGTGTGTTCACTGAAGTTGAGTGCATCCACTGTCCACGCCCATTCCAGCGTCGATATGTCAATGCCCACCAAACAGAAGAGTGCCCACAGCGACCTTTCACATGCAAGTACTGCAATGACTACGAGTCCACCCACGAAGATGTGGTCACCAACCACTGGCCAAAGTGTCATTTTCATCCAGTGCCTTGCCCAAATGAGTGTGGGGAAAACCCTAAACGTCAGCAGCTCGACCATCATGTGAGCAAAGATTGCCCCCTCACAGTAGTCAACTGTGACTTCCACTATACCGGTTGTGAAGTGCAGCTCCCTCGCAAAGACATGCCAGCCCACCTAGCTGAGAATCTGGTGATCCATACAACCCAAATGGTAACATGCATGCAGGAGAAGGTCCAAGAAAAGGATGAGCAAATTGCAGCACTGAAATTAGAAACCCAAACACTGAAAAACGTACTCACAGATAAGGATAGGGAAATTGCTCAGTTGAAGGCCAAACAGGAAGAAGACAGGTTATCACTGCGAACAGTGAAGTCACATGTAGGCATTGTTCCTATAGAGGTCACCATGACAGAATTTACGAAACACAAACAAGATGCCGACATCTGGTACAGTGAGCCATTCTACACACACCCACTTGGGTACCGGATGTGCCTCAATGTGGATGCCAACGGCTTTGATAGTGGTAAGGGTACGCATATATCAGTTTTCGGGTGCCTAATGCGAGGAAGATATGATGACCGCCTAAAATGGCCCTTTCAATGTACCGTCACTATCCAAATGATCAATCAGCTACAGGACAAAGAACACTGCACAGGGACACTTGACTTTAGTAAGGCAGCTAGTGCTAATACTAGTAGAATAACCAGAAAGGAAAGAGCCCCAGGTGGATGGGGTAACTCTAAGTTCCTCCCCCACAGTGAGCTGGGCCATGACTCAGCCAAGAACTGCCAGTACCTCAAGGATGACTTTCTTCGTTTCCGAGTGACCGAAGTCACTAACATACGCTAGTGAATACAAACTTGCACAACGTTGTTACTATCTACATGTAGCTTTACACAGGAGAGATAATACATGTTAACATGTTCTTGTAAGACTACCCTTTGTTCGTTTTCTCTTTGTGCATTTTGTTCAGTTTTTTGGTAGATCTTAGTTCTTGTCACTGCTTTGTAGCTGTTATACTGTTAGAGATAAAATTTTAACTTCCATTAAGTGAAATGAAGCAAAATAATTTTCAAGCATCGTATGGGCTCAGGAATACGTACATGCACAGTTACAAGAAACTGGGGCTATACGCTACATCAAGTACTCAGTAAGTAAGGGCTCAGGAACAAAGAGACTCAACTTTAATTACTTAGAGAATCTTCATTGCAAGTGTGTGTTAGCCACACTGTCTGTGGTTATATATCTACATGGTTACTCCAAATGATGACAATAGTGAGCCAGGAATCAGCTTATATTAGTGCTTTCAGTAATAGTACCAAGTATATATATGAGCCGATCCCTTGGCTAATTATAACTTGGGCCTATATACTTTGTGTTTTAATTTCACCTCTGATTAGGTAGCCTCAGGGACGAGATTGTAAATCCAGACTTACTGGTTGCAGAGGATCTTGACAGCCTCAGCTCTTCCCAGAGCAGTGGCGTAGTGCAGCAGAGTGTTCCCTAGGTTATCGGTGGCGTCAGCGTTGATCCGACCGCTGTTCAGGTAGTTGCGAAACAGCTCAGTATTGTTGGAGTGTAGGGCATAGAGGGCGTCTTGGAATGGGCTGAGGGGGTAGTTTTGGCTGTGTGTGTGTGTGTGTGTGTGTGTGTGTGTGTGTGCATGTGTGTGTGTGTGTGTGTGTGTGCATGTGTGTGTGTGTGTGTGTGTGCATGCATGTGTGTGTGTGTGTGTGTGTGTGTGTGTGTGTGCACACGTGTGTATTCAAAGTAAATGTCAGTGACGCATATCTCAGAGATTAAATAAAAACCTCAGGTAAGGCTCAACCTCAGGTAAGGCTCAACCTCAGGTAAGGCTCAACCTCAGGTAAGGCTCAACCTCAGGTAAGGCTCAACCTCAGGTAAGGCTCAACCTCAGGTAAGGCTCAACCTCAGCAGAGAATAGGTTCGGGGACAAATTCATACCAATGTGACCAATTAGTGAGCAGTGATGTCATTGTATGACATCACATGGAAAATGGCCTATTCCGTGATAGATCAACCAGATTAAGTGCTTGCATTCTGCTACGAAAACAAACATCTCTGTCGTCTCCATTCCTGGTCTGTGTGTGACAACAAACAGCCTCAGCCATTAGCAGAGTCCTTCATGTGAGGACTGGTTGCCAGGGGATACATTCTCTGGCAACCATATTCAGCGCCGGCCAGCTCCTGCCAATTAGCCCCACCCATGGCCAGTGGCATTACTGTCCACACAGTGATATAATTTTTCATTAACAGTGGAATGTGTGTACTAGTCATTTATTGAGCAAGAGAGGCATCTGCAGTTGAGCCTCGTTCCCAGTCTCTCCCTCCAACTCTTTGTCGCTTTACAGTATGAAAAGTAGAGTACTGCAAGAGACGAAAAGCTGGCGGGAGAGACTGGGAACGAGGCTATATAGGTCTATAAGGCAAGAGTTGTACTTGAATAATAAGGACACAAGCCTCAATGGAGGTCCCTTAAAAGCTGAGGACAACCCTACATAATCGCTTACTATAAAGTTTCCTTAAATACAGACACAAGCGAACATGCAGGTTCCTCTAAAAATCATGTGATGTCTGCTTCCACCAACTTGGATATTGGACATACCCTTAAAATTACATTTATATGCAACCATGTAATCATTAAAGTTTATTTGCTTTTCCAAGCACACGTACTTAACACTGGCGCCAAGAGAGCTCGGGTACACACTATAAACAAATAACGCCATACCCCACTGTTTCTATGGCAACAGGGATGGTCCACCAATGGTTTTCACTGCCCATTCACTCAGTGCTTTTCTGCTGCCAAATGAATTTGTATACAAAGCCACAGGGCTCTTGGAAGATGATCACTGCTATTGCCGCTCTGAATAAACACACCTGTAATTCATTGCCGAAGGGTGCCAAAGATAATGAGGTTCTTTATAGTTATTACTCTATTCGAGTTTAAACTATTATGTACTCATTGTAGCTCAGAGCCAATAAAATCTCATTGTCGTATTCACATCTAATGTACCCATCCCTGGAGCGTTGTGCCAATTGATTGTTGTGCAGCACGGGGAGTGATGCAATCGCTCTGCAATGAGCCAACGGTCAAAACAATAGCATTACAAGCCTGAAATATTGAGTAATAAATGTAGTTATCTTATTTACGCTGTCCCAAAATGTGCAGTGGCTGCTAATGGTCTGCACCTGTTTACAGCTGCAGACACAAAGTGGATTAATAAATCAGCTAACGAAGTTTTCTTATCACGCACACATTACAGAACGCAGATGGAAGTGCTCAAATCGTATTAGATCCTTTTAGAAAGTGCTAAATGCTTGCGATTGCAATCCAATTGAGCAGAGACAGTCCAGAAGCAACAATATACGCTTAACACTTGGCACGGCCATAATGCATTAATGCATCAGTATATATCACTAAAATTTCGCAGATAAAAGCATCAATCCCAGAACTCCCTTACAGCTTCAGCAAAGCTACACACATAGCTACTACAGTAGCCACAGAAATGACCATCATTTAACCTGCTTGGGTATATAATTGCTAATTAGTAGCTGCTAACGTAGTCATGTAAGGATCTCTCAACCAATGAGGACATTTTCATGAAACTGTTCTACTCAGTTTCACCAAAATGTCCTCAAGTGGGCTGAGAGTCTCGGCCCAACATGTGATCCTCACATAACTACATTAGCAACAACTAAATAATAACTACATTGCGACCACGCCCATAGCTGGTTAAACAGTAATTACCGTGCAGCTATATACAGCAGCTAGCTTAGGCATCCTTCTTGTCGGCCTAGGTCTTGAACGCTATCGTGTTTAGGTACCGAATTTCAACAGTAAGCTATGTGCAGCGAACTTGATAATTAAATAACTATTAATAATTGCATTTCTAAAAATTTCTCGTTGCTATGCGTACTTCACGTTCGGATGTTTTGGTGAAACTGTACTCAGGAGTTGTACACCAGAAAAGAAATATGAGGTGGGCATTATCCAGACCTCATCTAAGACTGAAAATCATACACAGAGATAGCATTACAAAATGCAGTACAGTTAGCAAGTTTCTTGGATGCCATTTGTGCCACTTTTGGCGAGAAGCGATAATCTGACCCTAGCAACAACCTCCTTTATCCCTGCTGATGTCACACACACTAATTACCTCAAAGTGGAGCCGAAATAAACCCTTCTACACTACTACGAAATGATTGGTCATTGGCAGCCGCTGAAGCCATTCAAATTCCCGCCAGCTCTCAAAAGGACAATGGCTGTAATCCAACCCACTTGAGAGCAATTTCCCTCCCGCGTATAAAATTACATTCCAGAGATGGTTCACATTCCTTGCCGAACGTCTGCATGAACGTCAAAACTATTTTCCAAGTTAAGGACTATTAACACCAAAAGAATGCTTCATTAGAAGCCCCTAATGGCAACCGCGGTCTCTCTTGGGTCAACGCTAGCCAACACACGAACACTTCTGCCAAATGGTTATGCGATTATCTTAAGCTTTCTCAGAGAGCAAATGAAGATAAGTGACATCCTGTGAGACTTAAACCATCATGCATGCAACACCACTGCTCAAACTATCTGAGGAAAGGAGCCTCAAGTAGGTCGCTCTTTCCAAGAACTGATCTATAAAACCCACCATGCTATAATGATTATACATGTAGCAACATTGGTAATTACGTAATTACCCCTCAAAAGCAATTAATTATCACTGGAGTGATCCCTAGAACTAAAACATACATTTGCTGACTTACTGTAGACTGTAAACTTTTCTTAACGCAAATATTTTACGAGCCTGAGGCATGCGCTAGCTGGCTATGCATGCTCTCTGCAGACTATCCATAGCAAAACTTTCAGCTGAAGGTCCTCACCTTCACAGAGACAGCTAGACTAGCTAGCAGGCCAGACCAGAATAGCTCACTGGCTTATAAACTCGTAGACTTGCTCACTGAGAGAAATCTCCACTTTGGATTACAGCTGTGTTAAGGGCCAGACTCTAATATTACCATACAGTTGGCTACTTTCGCCTGGAGGAGATAACTTTTGAGTGGGATATTAATCAAAGAATTTCTTCCAAGAAGGCAGAGCGATAAATGGGAATGTGATTTAAGTACATTCAGCGTAATAACAAGAATGTACATGTACTGTCTGAACATCAAAACTGACCAAACCCTTTAGCTATCGATATCTGTTGCAACAGTTGAACTCACCGGCTGAGTTGCCTCAGGCTGCTGTTGTTCTCGATGACCCTGTCCACCGCGTTCAGCAGCTGGTTGGCCATGTCTTGTTGTGTAAACTCTTTCTCGCTGAACTTTTCTCGTCGCCCGGTAGACTTTCGTCGAGTCTTGGGTGGAGCCTGGTACGTGTGTGTGTGTGTGTGTGTGTGTGTGAGTGTGTGTGTGTGTGAGAGTGTGTGTGTGTGTGTGTGTGTGTGCGTGCATGCGTGCGTGCGTGCGTGTGTGTGTGTGCGTGTGTGTGTGTGTGTGTGTGTGTGTGTGTGTGTGTGCATGTATGCATTGCCCTCTCAAACAAAATATTAATTACCCAGTGCGCGCTGGTACTAACATTGCTTTATGTTCCTGTGTCTGTTGGTATGTCTGCTGGTTTGTCTGTCCGCACTTATCACGTGCGCCAAAAAGCTACTGGGAGTTTGCCGGCCTAATAGACCAAGGTATGCCAAGCAAGCTTACTTGTGTGTTGCCGTGGTGAAAAAGTGGCAGGTAGCAGGTAGCAATAATACTTCTGTTTTGGCAGCTAACTGGAAATGCACTATGACTAAATTGCTGAGTAAGTACTTTCTCCGGAAGCCGTGCAAGATGAGACAAGCTGATCTGTTTCACGGCTGCATTTCGCTTGGACTGACCTGTTGCTGAGACAACCTTCAGTTTGATGATTTATGCAAAATTTTCCTGGCTGATTTTTAGATACGAAATATCAGTCTTGATCTAGGCCTCCGCCTAGGAGTATCTTTGTGCCACATAGAAAAGTAAAATTACCAAGACTTAATGCAAACGGCACATTTATATATATATACATAACTATATGAGCTGGTGATGGAATATGTATGATGCAATGATGATGTAATCTTTACCTGTGAGGACTTTGACCTCGGTCGTGTTAGAGAATGGTAGGAATCTGAAGTGCTCATCCTGGAAGAGAAAGAGATTAGTACTATGATGTAATGATGACATAATACAAACTCAAGGGACTCCCCACCTCGGCCTCAAAAACTATTTTATGATGTAATGATGACATAAGGCTTACTTCATGGATCCAGACAGCGAGGCAGACAGCGAGGCAGGGCTGGATGTGGTAGGGGAGTCAACAGAGATTCGATTTGAATTCAGAATCTTCTTGCTCTCTCGGCGTGAGAAGCCTGAAATTGGCTTATGCTCGATAATCTCGGGTTCGTCTTCGAGGGATTGCTGATGAAACGACACTTTGGGGCTGTCCCCCGTGCTGGGATGTCGCTGGAATGAGGCTGGGACGTGATCGCTGGAGCGTCGGGCCTTCATGGCACTGCGACACGCCTTCTGGAGGGCCTGCACGATGTCTGAAGCCTGCAGAGAGAGAGAGGTGCGAGGGTTAGCGTGAGGGACGTACATGTATAGGAGCTGTTTAATGGAAGAGAGGGAGGGAGGGGGGGGGGAAGACAGTAGTGGTATACCACCATACCTAGCGTCCTATCATTGACCAAATTTGATAAGGCAAAAGTGTGTGTTTATTAACAACAATTAAAAGGTTGAGAGGTTATGACAGTTCAGCGTCTACTTCATTAGCCACTAGCAACATCAGCAACAACACTTCCTGTTTATAATAAATCAACCCCAGGTGGACTTGTTGTTGCCATAGCAACACACAGATCACAGCCTATACACGATCAGGACATAACAATGGGCTCCTGACACGATGCACAGAAATTAAGACTAATGCACAGAGGGGGGTGGGTGAGCTTATATACAGGGGTGGGCTTATACTCAAAGATGAGCGTTTATACCATTGCATTGGTTGAATTCAGTAGGTTACATAGTAACGTGACCTATCCTTGGCCTGGGGACAAAACCGTAGTTCAGGTTTTTTGAAGCTCTACCGTTCCAAAGCTTGTTGCTAAGCACTGACCAATGAAAGTAGCCACAAGTCAGATAGACTCCACCCACTTGTAGGTTATGCCTTGAATGTGGTAATACACACTGTATGAGTGCACAACCGACTCCTGGGCGTAGTCATACTCAGGCGTGGGCTTTTATTCATACATAGTGCAGCTACCCAGATTGGGAACAGCTGCAAACAGGACGAGAGCAATTGCTTTCCTGTTGACAGCAGTCAAAGGAGGTCAAGGTATAGCCATGGGCTATGGTGGTTGCTGTCTACCCCTCCAGACAGGTACACTATGTTTAGGGATGAACTATGTACTGAGTCAGGGGAGTGACAGATGGGGTGGCATCCAAAAGGAATCAATCTGGTCAGTTATAGGCAAAGAAGAAGGCTAAGATATGAAAGTATTGCCTTTTGTACTTCTGATAACATTTAATACAGTCAGAGAAGTGTGACCTAACTATGAAATAAGGCAGTAACATTCCATTTTCGCTCCACACAGAAGCCTCGTGGGTGTATTTTGGAGCCAAAACTGAACAGTTGTATGGCCTGTGTGGTGTGTATTTGGTATCTGTTTGGAGCGTAATGGCATCCCAGACCTTGGGGGAGGGATGGAGGGATCAATTAGCGAAATGACAGCTGGTAGGTGAAAATTGGAGCGGCTGATGACTGAGGCTTGAACAAGGTTGGGGCTGATGTTGGGTCAGCTAAGGAGTCAGTTTGCAGTCAAACAAAGAGTCAGTTGTGACTGTGTTCTCTACTGGCAGGATTAGTGCAAATAGCCGTACTTTGACCCCTTACTGGAGGTGCTAGAGGTGAACTCCTGCTGTTGCTAGACGAGGGTTCTTGCGCACTAGTACTCTGAATAAATATCTGAAATAAATTATGGTTCGCAACATAAATTTTTGCCGTACACAGCTTGCCGTCAAAATTCGATATTCAAAAGCGGTTACGTTCAAGGCCTGGGTCGACGATAATAGTGCCTATAAGCTAATTACTACAGTAGCTATAGAGATAATTACTCATCGCTCAGCTAGGAGTGGTGTCAGTATGCAACGATTAATTAGTAGTTGCTAACGTAAAGATCACATTAACTATCGAGCCTCGAGCCCCACGTGAAAACATTTTGGTGAAACTGTGCTAGAGGTGGCCGAAGATACTTGTAGATGGTTAAATTTTTTTGTAAGGGGACGAGAGGCGGGCTCTTATTAGGATACAGGAGGCGGGGTTGTGCAGATTGAGAGAAGGCTCTGACTATCTCATGGACATACAAATTGCAAAAGTTACTACAGTTTTTGATAGCCAAAACTGATTATAGCCGGAGTTGTAAACAAATCTCTAGACTTTGAAGCAATTCCTAAGGGTAAAGCACATCAAACACCCAGCTGTGCAGTCTGTGACAGCAGTGCTTCCGTGTGTACACTAATTAATAAACATGTGTTCAAATGCAGCTACTCAGTAGTACACCTGTTTCAGTACACAGAGACTGCATGGCTCTGCAACTGGTCATCACAGAGTACAGGTGCAAGTTGAGAAACCAGGACCTGTTGAGATTGCCATATGCATTATGAGAAGTTAAAGGATCAGATTCTCTCAGCTAACCCTAACCCTAAAGGATTAGATTCTCTCAGCTACGTACTAGAGCTCCTGAGCAGAGGAGAGCCACATATGGGAGCTGCAGATGAAGAATCTATCCAGTCCAAGAAGAGGTGGAAACGTTCATCAAAACAGTCACCTCCACTTTGCCAGTAACCGAACACCGGCTAAAGACCTATCGACAGGCTCAAGCTCGGGACACTGTTTGCACTACGGCGTGCAAGTACTGCCAAGTGGGTCGGCCTAAGAAACGTTTCATCCATCCCAACATCACGCCATACTGCAAGCTAAGAAGCTCCCTCACACTGGACGCTGACCTACTACTCTACAACCACCGCATCGCGACCCTACCAAGAGAGACTCTGAAACGAATGCATGACACTGTGAAGCAGCTGGTAGCATTTATTAGTAAAGTTTACCCAATCAGCCATAGTTACTATATATCTCTCAGATGTCTGTTACCTTCCTACCTCCAACAGGACGGGGCTGAATACAGAGGATAGAGAAGATGAAAGAAAACAAAGCAATCCCGTGACCTAGTCATGCAGGAAATGTAGCTTGTCGTTTTCTTGAATAGAGAAACCCTCACACCCATAAACATCCACTGCTGCCCTTGCCAGCACCAGCTGCCAACTCATTATGAGGCTGCTCCCTTAGGAGAACCCTAGGAACAGGTGTTGAGGGTCGTACGTGGTCATTATCGCTGACACCACTGACAAGCTTTTCTTGACAAACATATATCACACTCAAAAATCAGTGGTTCTCTGCAGCTGGAAACAAAATGTGGGTTGCAAAGGTCGGCATGGGACTGAAACCAAGCACTGTTGACTCAAAGACAAATGTGTATTTCTGATAATATTTCGGCAGCTCATCTACTAAAACCGACCAGAAAGTGGCCTCACAATGCCACATAATGGAGTCGTTTATTAAGAACAGACAACGGTATGCACATGTGTGGTTTCTAAATTACTTTGGAAGGCAGATATGAAAATGCTGCAGCATTATAATCAACCTCTAGTTGCCATTATAAGGGGCTTCTCATGATCACACACAACTTCAAAGATCAGATTTTCCAATTTGCTTCCTAAATTTCATCAGTAGTAACCCAAACAGAATGCCAATGCCCTCTCAAGTGAAGTCCTACTTGCAACCTTCAGATTTTGTCAGCCAAGAGCACTCCACCAAAACAGAATACAGGTAGATGCTTTCCTCAGGCATCACCAGTGGCTACACAGCAAAGTACAGTCTAGTGTTACAAGGTCGTCAGCAGTGCAAGATTTCAAACAGTGACATATTATATGGATCATGTGACAATGCATACGTTGGGAAGCCGTGGACGTGGGGGAGGTGGAAGGGATGCCCACCACAACTGACGACGGTAAAGGTCAAAGTCCAAGTCCACTTGGGTTTATACTATGCCTCATTTGAGTATAACATCACTATGACATCGTTCCTGTCTATTAACATAAACCCGGAGTATAAGCCCACCCTATAAGCCCACCCCTGAGTTTAAACCCACCCCTGAATATAAGCCCACCCCAAGCATAAGCCCACCCTGAGTAAAAGCGCATCCCTGAGTATATGCCCACCCCTGAGTATAAGCCCACCCCTGAGTATAAGCCCACCCCTGAGTATAAGCCCACCCCTGAGTATAAGCCCACCCCCAAGCATAAGCCCATACAACTGAGTAATCACTCATCACAGGGTCCTACATGGCAACCAACATTATAACCCTGTAATCCAGCAATCTAGAATGTTCCATAATGCTACAGTATAATCTGAGTACAGTAAAAGCCCACCCCCTACTCCCGACTATAATCAGAGAGTACAAGGACCCCTTCTTGATTATTCCCATAGCGAGTGCATATAAACCTCCACCACAGTTCTGAAATACGTACACGTATGGCTGGAGCAAACCTAAAACAGCAGAGGTCCGTTCCAGTGTAGCACTGCCACCAACTCCTGCTGCTTGTGGTAGTAATGGCATTAGCTAATTACTTGCTAATGGGATTTGCCCAGCCAGTGTTGTTTCTCTCTCAACGAAGCTATCTCCTGTTCATCAGCGGGCCTAATTCTATTACGAGATAAAGGGCCTTGCAATGAGTGATTGCCAACCATTCAGTTAGTTTACATCCCCTGTCATCTTTTGCCAACCTCCCAATTTGTTGCTTGGCTCAACCAATACATGATGTTCCTGTCATCTTTTGCCAATCTCTCAGTTTGTTGCTTGAATACATTATGTTCCCCGCCCAATGCATTATGTTCCCCCTGTCATCTTTTGCCAAATCTCCCAGGTTGCTGCTTGGCTCACTCAATAGTATTATGCACATGCATACATACATTGTATTGCAGTCATGGCTTCTAGCCTCGTTCCCAGGCTCTCCCCCGGCTCTGGTCTCATTCCCAGACTCTCCCTCAAGCCTCGTTCCCAAACTCTCCCCAGGCTCTGGTCTCATTCCTAGGCTCTTCTCTGGCCCTGGCCTCGTTCCCAGACTCTCCCCCTGCCCTGGTCTCATTCCCAGACTCTTCCCCGGCCCCACACTCCATAACAAGTGCCTGGAGTGGAGCCCGAGAGTGAGGCAACTTAGCTCCCTCAAGTCTTCTGACTTCAGCAAAACGTCCCACGTACATGTACGTATATCGCTAGTAGCAACTACATACGCAATAAAAAGTATAGACTAATTAGTCTCAATTCTGCCAGAAAAATACTGATTCAGACACAATGTTTTTGGGTCTGTATTATTTATTTACACCATATAGCTATGGACTACCAAGAACAATGGATGATGAAGGTGGGTGAAGAAAATCTAAACATCACCAGATGGAGTATAGTCCTCCAGTTCGGACATACACATAAGATGAAAAAAATTACTTGCCCTTTGAGTATAAACCTTATTCAAGTGATGGCATGCGTTACATAATTAATTTTCCAGTTACTTCTTCACTTACATGTGTATTTCCGCTATATGAGTGTCAAAAGAGTGGTATGTTGTACAGTGACTATTAAATGGAGCTTAATGGTTTTAGTGTGTCAGTCGTCGGTACCAAGCAGCTATTAGGATTTGCAAGTTTAGCAAATCTGCACCTCATACAGCTCGGGTACGATAAAAGACATCAACCTCGTACACTGTCACGATACACTACTGCCACTCAAGACAACAGCTGCTCTGTGTGGTCGAGCATACCCATCCAGGTACCACAGGTTCAAAGACGCCATCCATGCAGATGTAAGAGACGTCACTTTGAATCACGGGGGAAGAGGACGAAAGCGCTACAGACATATGTAACGTGGCTGACTACAGCCTCGCTCCCAAACCCTCACTTTATTCTGAGAACGAGGCTAGGCTGACTCAATGTCACAACTAGTTTCCTCGCTGCCACTCTGCAATTACTGCATGACAACAGTGAAACTTGACACTGTTGGGCAGTGCTGTAAGAGAGGACAAGCAGCCATGGAAACTGTAGAGCAATATGAGAAGGCTAGGGAGGCAGGTAGTGGTGGACAGGTAGCCCTGATGTGCAGACAACAGCTACTGAATCGCCTGAGAGGCAGAAAATTGAATATCAAACTTATTCAGGAAAGAGGTAGAGATGGTAAACCCAAGCTATTCAGCCATAGTCTGTTTGCAAACAATCAGCGACTTCAGTCTACAAATTCTCCAACGTTCTGTTTTACCTTTGGGGGTTCAGTGGCCCAAAAAGTGAAAGCCCCATATCTAAACACTGCCGTGCTGTTATCTTGACATGGTAGTGGTGGAAAAGGCAACAATGTGTGGAGGTAATCTCACTTGTAACCTGGCGATCCCTTCCGACAAATCAGATACGCAAATGTAAATGACGTCCGATTAATGCTTATGTGAATTTATATGTGCTTTTTATATTAGTTAACTCTCTGTATACACGTAGGTTTGCAAGTGGGAGGTAAGTGCGATTTACTCAAATGTCATACCCTCTCTATGTAAATTGATCACTTCGCTGTAGTAATCTTCTAATACAAAAAAAAATACTTCACAAAGATTAGTTCAACTTCTAGTCACGTTGCCAGGCCGCATGGTAAAATTATAAACAAACGGGATTAGGCTATGAAGAAAAAATGAGAGGAGCATACGAAAACGAGAAGAGTAGGAGCGAGAAAGTTTCTTTGAAGTTTGAAAGTGATCCCATACATGTAGCTCAATTTCTACCAGCGGAAATACGTAATAATGTACATTCCTTTTTAATGCTACTAGGGGTCCAGAGACAACCAATTGAATTCATAAGAAGACAGCTGTTTTCGGCAGACCCACAAGTTCGGCACTAACTCTAAGGTGTTCGTTTGTTGCTTCTTAATTCCTATAGAAACAAAGAATCCGATTGTTTATCGCCACTCAGCAGCCGCTTGTCTCGGTTGACATCTCAGCTTGAGGGGGCTGACAGTGACAAGCAATTTCTCAGACATTCCAGCACACATCAGGAGGTCTTTGATCTCTCGTTAGCAAAAATTGAATTGATATCTGCACCATTGAGCTACAATTAATCACCCAGCGTGACGGGATATAAACGCATGTATCTGCCATTTCCTAAGTTGGTATACAGAAACGAATGTGGTCTGTAACTTAGTCTACTACAACCACTGGGGGAGGAAATTCCTACTATGCCAAAAGATTGTTATTGCAACCACACCACCAAAGGTGCGAAAATGTACAAGGTTTCTTTACATTAATAAGTCACTAAACAGTCCGCAATAGATCTATCATCCTTAACACGATAACCGTCACAAGACAGGTACAAGTTTCAGTGCTGTCTCATCTGTGTATGCTTAGTACATGTAAGGCCATCTTTTGAGCAAACTGGGCAGACGTCTTTCAGACCAGCTTTGGGCGAATGGACAATTAATCCTTGCTTTCTCTGTCTTTTTGATGACTATAGCAAAACCTCCTTTATGCAAAGGCATTTGAAAATGAGATGAAAAGACTTCACATGCTCCTTTTCCTAAGCAAATCTTTTCATGATATTTTCCTTCACTTTTTAGTGAAGTACTAAATTTGCATTGCCATCTACTACATGTAATTCACAAGTTTTGATTGGCTATTCTAGTACCCTTCTGTCTAAAGACCTTGGTGAATGGTACCTACAGTATGTAACTGGGTGGCTCTCGACGAGATTCGACCAAAAGATGGCTGGAGTTTCGGTGGTTTCTCACAGAGGTAAAATGATTTAGCCAGCTGCCTGTCTGGCTATAGGGGCATCGATATAACCCATGGACGTTCGCCCATAAGTGGAGCCTCCGCTTTTGCCAACCCCAGCCCATGAGGTCTTGCAATTGATACTTCATTGAAATTCACTGCACATAGCCAGAGAATTTTAGAATGGCAACGCCTCTGACATGGACGATTAATTCTCTCCCTCATGTCTTATCAGGTACTCACCCAGCCCCCACTCTCCACATTTTTTTAAGTTTAAAGGCCATCACAACGTTTGACCCACTTGATCACGATGACAAGACCAGCTGCATGTCACTTCCACTCACTCAGAAGATAATTAGACAAACTACATGTATCGTACAAACTGACCCAGGTGGTCACTCAGAATACACTACTTTAGAACTTCCAGCGAATTGCAGTTCCGTTCAAAACTTGTATGTTCCATAAGTGGTTGCACAACTGTACGACAACAAGCTACTGTTCATTGCAATGTGCCGATGCACGATCTGCCAGTAAATATCAGTGATATGCTTTGTTTCCGAAAGGTTTAGCAGACATCTTTAGCTCAAGAATAAAAATGGACTGCCATGGAGTTGTTTGTGTAACACTGATGGAATACGCAATGTTTGAATGGAACTGAGTATTTATTACGGGCACTTGCTCACAAGAGCAAACAGAGAAACAGGTGATACACACACATACACACACACATGGCCTCATACCCAGGTATTCCTTACAGTTTGTTTTTTCCCTCAGCCATGAAAAGTGCATAATTTTTTTTCCCATGGCTGCGAAAAAAAACAACTGTAAGAGAAGACCCAAGTGTGAGATTAGTACACACACACACACAAATCACCTCTCGGCTTGATCTTGCCTGGAACACATGGCACTGTTTGGCTAGAGGTCCAGCAGCAAACGTCACGGCAACACAGTCGCCCGAGCCACGATTGATATCTTGGATGCAGTGTAGTGCTGATATCAACAACTTCTCTCCGTCTCCATCGGTAACACTCAGCGAGTGACTCTTGAGATCTCGGTATGAGAGCTTCACCTGCTTGTGCGTGGCTGCAGTGTGTCGAATTGTCTTAATAACAGCCTGTAACTCTCTGATGGATTTCGGGTCATCCACATACGAGTATCCCATATAATGTAGCACACATTCTTGTGAAGTTTCATTGGGTTGGGAGGAGAGGTGATCCAAAACTACTTCAGACTGAGTTCGTTTGCGAAGACCCTGGAAGTGAGGTTTTATATTAGACTCTGAGCTGGCAGTGCTGAGCCTCCGAAAAAATTGCTTCATGGCTGATATATTGTTCAGTGCAGTGCCTAGCTAGGGTGGCAATGGTCCACAGTAGCAATCCAGATTTTGTAAAAATAATTTAGAACTTTGCTTTTGCACCTAGCATAATTTAGTGTTTCCAAGGGTTGCAACTGGAAGCTTCTTTCTTACATCTTGCATCCAGCCGACTTAACGAAAGCGATCTCTTCGATATTTTTTTGTCTTCTCGATCACTGTCACAATAGCTACTTCACTCCAGCACTGACAGCCTCGTGGCTATGGTAAGCGTGACTTCGAGGTTGTTCACACTGTTCACAACAAATTGGAATTGCAATGCGATCGCGACAGGTAAGTTACTAATTACTGCAACACTTTACACTTTAGCCTTCCTGCACGGTGTAGTTCTCAATGCAAATAGTACTTCCATAAACGACAAATTGTCGCCAGCAAGTGCTAGTGCGGTGACAATTTTCTGCTGCAGTTATTAGCTCATTCGTCCGCCCAGCAACCTACCGTGGCGAAAAAGTATGCACTCAGATTGCAGCCTAATTGGGAAGGTCCTTGACCGCCTGGAGTTGCAGGAGAGTATATACCTTAAAGGTTTTGGTTTGCACATGATGTGCAAGCATGCAACGGAAGACACATTTGTAAGGCTTCAGCATGTAAACAATCCGGTCACATGACTATCACGGACACATTTTGCAATAGAGGTCAAAGTACAATTACTGAAACGGTCTTTAGAGATGGGTCAATTCTCCAGCCAGGGCAACCTCTGGATATTGAGCACTTGTAGGGGAGCAAAGCGGCGCTAATTTGTTTCTGCGGGTTCTCCCGGCATCGAGGCAACAAAGAAGACTAGGTAAGGCGAGGAAAATTGAAGCAGCCTGTAGATTTAGGGATATTATGAATAGGGTGGGGCCATGATCTAGCTCATCTGAGGTAGCCATGGAGCGTAACGTTGATAGAAAAGTCAGTAGGCATGACTTCTGGTCATTTACTCCTTGAATGAAAGTGATATTGGGCTGCCTAGATTTATGCTATCCAGGCAGATTATTCAATACCTATATATACCCAGATACATGTAGCTGAAATGTTACACGATATTGGCTCCCAGCTGCAATTTAGCTGGCCCAACTGGACCAGGTTGCACAGCCTTACTGTACTGGTATCATACTGTTTATTTACCTTTGTTTAGTGCCAGCCTGAGTTTGTAAATACGGCTGTGGTAATCTCTAAACCGCTAGTCTCCTATAACACAGACGGTGGTGGGCTTCTCTCAAGGGCAGGTACCTTGAGGTAGCTCCAGGTACCCTGAGGCGGCTGTATACACTCAAGGGCAGGTACCTTGAGGTAGCTCCAGGTACCCTGAGGCGGCTATGTGCACTTTAGATTCAACCCTTGCTTACTTTAGCCTTTTAGTCCCAATTAAGCATCGTTTCCCTACGTTGTTTCTATCAGTTTTTTTTCCTGTCCTCGTGTTTATTTTTTCTCAGCCAAACATCCCCGCAGTTTCTGAAAGTATGTACGCTGTTGTTGCAAACCTTCATACTGAAAAAACAAGGGAGATTCAATTAACTCACCTGTTGCTATAGACTATTACGTGGGTAATGGTCCATAGTGGTAATGGATAAGAGATTAGCTTTGTGGGTTTTCTGTGTTCATGAATGGAACATTGAAATGAGAAAAATCCCAGGCTTGTATAGGGTGCTTGAGTGAGATTAGTTCATTGTTTGCACAGAGTATAATCAACAGCAAGAACAAGACCAAATAAGCCTGGAATTCTCTGCACCTGGTCGTAGAAAGTTCGTGGGAGAAGACTGATGTGGCCCGTACTGCAAGCATTAAAACCCGACATCTCCTGCAAAGGAAAGAGGATGGGAGATTTCTAGATCTAGCATCTGCTGTGAGGCATGTGTCTGCTGTCAGGTAAGAGAAGAGGCCGTATTTTGTGAGCCATGATAGAGGAGATTGTTAGACCAAGCTGAAGAGAGATCCTTCGAGCTATGGCACTGAGTGACTTCTGCTCCTCTAGCTAAGCTGCTGTTGTAGTCCATGACCAGCTGCTGTTCCTTTATCCCTCTAAAGAGACTGGCTGCAGTATCGCCTCTTAAGAGGAGGCTTTTTAATTTTAATGAGGCTTGGAATGTGTTTCATAGTGGGCTTGACACGGAATGGAGTCACAGAAAGAGATAATCCCGGTTCCAAGCAGACCTAGCTGCAGAAGTAACTAAGCTTCGAGCATGGCTGTAATATCTGGTACGGTTCTCGTACCGGTTCTCGTAAGCTCTCGGCCTCTATAACCAGAGCATCTTGCTAGTCCATCTTGCTTTGGAATTTGACTTCGTACTGGGTGTGTTCCACGGCGATGCTCTTCGACAGTCAGGTATGTGGCCACGAATGCTGGGTGTGCTCGGGAAGCAACGTCAAAACTCCAACACTGGTATTTTTATTTAGGCTGCCAGTTTGTTACAACTCTGGTGTTGAAATGAAACCTCACCTGACTGTCGTGTTTAGACCCTGCTCTCGCAAAACAATGGGAAGTTTCGCAGTAGAATAAATAAACAACCTGCTTGGAGGCAGAGTGTGGCCACCGCAGTAGCTTCTACATTCCCAAGTTTTGCGAGCTATTCCCCCCTCCTCCCCACCTTCCCTTGCGGTAGGGACTATAGCTTATCACAGGAAGCAGTTTGTTACATCATTATGCCTTTCAGAATAGACTCGCTCTGAGACCATCCAGTGCAGACATACTCGGGAACAGCCAAACCATATTCCGAATTTCATTCACTGCACTGTAGTGACTTTGGCCTATACATTGTGTACATGTAGTTACGAGTAACGTACATATGTAACAGTATATGTAGCCTTGCTCTGATGTCCCGCTGTTTTCGACTATGAAGTGTGGGCTGGTGAGCGAGGCAGTCATGTACACGATCCACATGGCCAGGTACATGCAGGTACTAGAGAAGGCAGTCCTTTTTCTTTCTTCTGATCACCTGGGAAGATTGTACAATAGGACATCTGTAGTGTGGTCACCCTCTGGCCCGATGTACATTTTATGGCTGCAGTGTAAGAGGTGGCAGCACTGCAGAGGTCCTTTATACATTAGTAGTATGCATGTTGGGGTCCACCAAGACGTCCTTTAGAGGGAGGTAGCTGCCACACAGAGGGACCTGATTATGGGAGGTTCCACTCTATTGTATTCACGTTTAATTTCTTCCTCTACAGACGACACACGCCCCCTCACACAAACCGCAGTTCCTCCTGGGAGGCTATAGCCACGTGCTGTGAGGCCGGTCTGCTAGGATGGGCAGAGAGACGGACCTCTTTAAAGCCGCCAAGAGCGGAAACAACACTTTCATTGAGAGGACTTTTGCCTCCTGCCTCAAGAGGAATACCGGGCACCATGTGTTTGGGACCGGGTTTGGAAGGTAAGACATTACGTCATCAGCTCTGTGGAGTTAGTTACTATGCTGGCTGACATCTTTCACAGTGGGTTAGGGGTGCGTGGATTATGCCAGCGTTAAAATGAGCATAATAGGTACGCAAAATCATCGAGCATAATGCGAGCAAAATAGGTAGATTCCCTGAGGAAATTATTTTATTAAAGTTTTGCGGAAACTTGGCCACGTGGTGATTCCGTGATGTTGACGACTAGCAATCTCAGCGCTGTTATTAACGAGAGTCAAGTCAAGCGGCTGACAGCAGCTTACAGGCCACTACTTCTTCCCTGGCGTCACAATTTAGCCAACTTCGAGCCCCTACACAGTCTGAAGGTTAGAGCAAACGAACCGCAACGCACTGGTGCAAAGCCAACTCGCTCAACTGATCCGAAAGGCATGAGTGTGCCACAGAGAGCGAGGGAGTTGTCAGGTAAGATGTCTCTGCAGGAAAGCAGTTTGCAGAGCATAATAGAGTGGGTGTCAGTGGGTGGGCAGAGAGTGATTGTGTGGCTTTTGAAGGGCACAGACTGTATTCATTACTGTAGTAAGTGTTCTTAATCAGATTTCCATCCTTAGCTAAACACACTGCCCAAGGAAGCATTCCAATTACTATTAGACTGCATAGAAACGCATAGCAACCAGTTGTGTAGCACATGATTGCCTCATGTTGCTCTTCCAATGCTTCCCACCCTTCCGGCTGCTGGCGAGGATCTTGCATGATTTCCCATGACTAGACACCATTAATGGTTACTCAAAAACTCTGCTCTTAGGCCTAGGTTAGTAACAGCGAGCATGGGTTACCCTCATTGTTGCCCTGTTTGCCAAACTGCCAGGTGTGTGAAAGCTGGAATTCCATATTTTCACTAATTTGCATTCAGACATTTCTAGTATACTATACTCTTGAATTGTGCGTGTCGGGCTTGCTCAGCAATGACATGATCTACAGTCCGTTACGTACTGAACGGTCAGGTCACATGATCTTAAATGTAGTCCCTGGAAGGCCTCCCTGAGTCCAAAGTCCAGAGACCACCACCTGTTTGAATAAGTAAGGTCTTCCTGGGATGATCTAATACTTGAGGTAATCCTCGACGTCCATTTTAGGAATTGCTGAGAAATGATTCAGCTCTTACAAGTCTCAGCTACTGAAGTGGTTACTAGATGAACAGACAAACTCTGCAGACCATATTTGCCCATTGCAGACTCCCTAGCGCTATGCATACTGCCAGTATATCAGAACTGGTCAACTAGCGGAGGCAAAAGATGATAAAGAGTTCTTGTAGTGTGTATGAGTGGTACGAGACTTCCTAATATGGTGCACCGTCAGATGCCCTTTGCCCTGCAGTATTGTCCTGTGTGGGTGGGTGTGTGAGTGTGTGGGTAGCTGATGAAGAGGTTGGGTGCACACCCAAGCCTTCAAACCTAACAAACTTGTCTTCTCACAGCCCACCATCCCCATCCCCACACACCCACAGACGGAAGACCTACCTACTAGGTTGTAGTACTCATTGAAGTCAGCTGGCTCTGAGCAGACAGACTTCCTTTCTCCTGTTTACTCTGCTCCTTTTGGTGAGGAGGCTGCTTGGTTGGTTACCTCTTCAAAAGCCCCCAGATTTGTCTTCTCACAGCTGCCATTGGAAGTCTGTCTGCTGTGTAGCCCTCATGCCAGCTGGCTTCAATTAGGTGAAGCCTGTACTCTCTGTGATCTAAGCTAGCCGCCTGGGGACTGGTCTGGAGGGAAATACTTGTACCTGCTTCCTAGACCTTGGGTTTGCTGCTAATGAGTGAAATTGCTGTTACGACAAGGGACGACTGAAAGCAGAATAGAGAGCCCGGAACGTTTTGTGACGTGCATTACATGAAAACATTAGTGACCCACAGATGATTGGATTGGCTATCTGGAAAATTGGCTTATCGGCTAATTTCCCACAATATTGGTGTGTAGCTTTGTTGATAGTTATTACACTGCATAGTGTGTAAAGTAAGTGTGATTTGTAGTCTTTCAACCGGATTGTCTGGGGAGAAGTACCTTTGCATGTCACACAGAGGGCTCAAGTTTCAGTCCCTGTGATGCTTTCCTTTCATCCTGCTCTTTTTCAACCTATTCAACAATTTTTCTCCCCTACTCAATGTCAGTATTGGCTATTGGTGTTGGCCAATGTCTTGTGTGTAATATTGGATATTGGAATATCGGTGAAATTCCTTATCGATGCGTTTCTAGGAAAATATGCCTTGCTATCGCCTGTAAGGACACGATTATCCATTCACATTCACAAGTGATATTTCATGCCATGTTTTTAGGCGATTATGTCATAAAATATACCAGGCGCCCACGTTCCATTGAGAACCTGGGAATGAGACTAGGAATTTCTCATTGAATTGACTTAGAGGAAGGTTGGCTAGCTTGAGCATTCTCTTCTCAATGTAGCGGCATTCACTGGAGATGCCAAGCATAATTGTGAATTGTTTACAGTCTATGCAGGGAAGTGACATCCAGTAGCTGACACACTACAACCTTTGACCTGTTATTGTCAGGTCTGATTCCCAAGTTTCATTTCTAGAACTCAATTTAAAGTCTCATTCCCAGTCCTCATTCCGACCTCCAGTTCCCAGTCCCAGTGCTTCTACTCCTCCAGGCAATGAAACTAGATAGTTAAAAGCCTGTGAACAAGGACAGCCTTTCTCCCTGTGGTCTGACTATCCACGCTCTATTGAAACGCCCGTCTCTAACAGATATCCTGCATCGGCGATGTTTCTCCCAAAATGTTTGTACCCCGACTGTGTTTATCAGCTTCATTGTGCGAACCTTCCAAATGTATCGCACATCCTGGGGCCGTTTTGGCTGCTCCACTGAACTGGCATTTTAGCAGCGCCATAATCGGTTTTGTGGCCCATCACTCCTTTGTTGTCCTGGCCATAATCTCCTGTGCCCCTTAGCAAACTTGTATTGTATTTATTACTAGTGACCACAAACTGTGTGGGGAGCACTTTTGTCAGTGAGGTACTATTGCTGTGACCTCTAATGGCTGGTTTACTGGCCACTGGCCTGACGAGCCAATTAGGTAAGAATGTCAGCTATCTCTATATTTAGTTTGAAGTATGTAATTTAGCAACTTACACACGTATGCATGCATATACACATACATACACCCCCACCTGCACCCACACCCACACAAACATCTTCCCACCCCCCCATACACACACAAATACACACACACACACCCCCATACACACACCTCCCCCCCCCCCCACATACACACACACACACACACACACACACACACACACACAATAGTATTCGCAAGAGTGCCAACCCTAACATCCAAGACGATGCTGGCTACACCCTGGTACACCATGCCACACTGCATGGCCAGAGGTAAGGCTGACTACCAGGCTTTCATACAATCATTTTTGCGGGGGGGTGGGAACGATAGTGCATGTGGAGGTAGTATGCGGGTCTGGGAGCATGTCCCCCTCCCCTCCCCCCAGGAGTTTTGATACTCTGGGATTGCTTCTGGTCCAAAGGCTTGAAATTAGCTATCTCCTGAGTATCAATCTTCTTCAATTCTTGGGGGGGGGGGGAATTAGCTAACTAGTGAGTATCAATCAACTATGAAATTCTTGCGGGGGGAATTAGCTAACTAGTGAGTATCAATCAACTATGAAATTCTTGGGGGGGGGGAATTAGCTAATTATCAATCAACTATAGAATTCTTGGGGGGAGGGAATTAGCTAACTAGTGAGTATCAATCAACTGTGAAAATTCTGAGGGTGGGGGGAACTAGTGAGTATCACTCAACTATGAAATTCTTGGGGGGGGGGGTGGGGAATTAGCTAACTAGTGATTATCAATCAACTATGAAAATTCTGAGGGTGGGGGGGAGGTCCTGGGGTACCCTAGCTAGTTCGTAATTAGTAGTTGCTACTCAACCCATGTGAGGACATTTTGGTAAAAGTGAAGAAGTACATGTACTTATAATCAGGATGACATGATCTTAACGTAGTTCCCCCCTCCCCCTCCCCCTCCCCCTCCCCCCTCTCCCTCCCTCACCCTTCCAGTGGTACGGTGTCTCTTCTGTTGAAATGTGGTGCCTCGGTCACCATTCCAGACTGTTCTGGAAGCTGCCCCCTGCACCTGGCAGCGTGGAAGGGGGACCTGGAGATTGTCCGCATTCTGGCCACCCAGGGTCCCTCCAGGGCGAATGTGAATCAGCAATCAGACTCCGATGATACAGCACTTCACCTTGCATCGCAGTATGGGTACTCTGACGTGGTGGAGTTTCTACTGCAGGTGTGCGTGTGTGTCTGTGTGTGTGTATATCTGTGTCTACAGGTCTGAGTGTGTTATGTCTGTGTGTCTGTCTGTATGTATATCTGTGTAGCTATACATTTATATAGGTGTATTTATGATTGTGTGTGTTTGTGTCTAATTGAAAGACTGATTGAGTAATTAGGTGCTGATTCTTACTCCACTTAATACTAAATTTGGTAGCATGTTTATAGGGGATGGGTGAATAGCCTCTTGAGAGAGTAATTACGGTTGGAATTAGCTGGGTCCTACATGTACTGCTACTAGTACTGCTAGCGGGTTTAGTGGCCATATAAGGCTTGCCTACTGCTCCTAGTACTGCTAGCGGGTTTAGTGGCCATATAAGGCTTGCCTACTGCTCCTAGTACTGCTAGCGGGTTTAGTGGCCATATAAGGCTTGCCTACTGCTCCTCTGCTCAGGAGCTCCAGTAGCTCAGTGGGTAGGAGCAGCATCTGACTAGTAATCAGAAGGTCCTGGGTTCAATCCCCCCAGCTGAGTCCCGAATTCTTTATTTTTCAAGAAGTTCTCCACCTACGACGAGTTGGCAATGTACACACACACACTCACCTATACCCCCTGTAGCGTCACGCAGACCCCCTCCTCATGAACATCAAGGGGGAAACCCCCCTGGACCTGGCCTCCCAGTACGGCCACCTGGATGCCGTCCATCTCCTCATCTCCCACTGCCCGGAGATGCTGCACCTCTCCAGGCAGCAGTTCTCTCCGCTCCACCTGGCCGCCAGGAACGGGCACACGGTCGTGGCTCTGTCGCTGATCAACGCTGGGATATCAGTCAACACAGTGGTATGTGATTATGCTAGCTATAGCTTCTGTGACAATAGTCCCATTCCCATGTCACACGGAGCGATAACTACCTGGGAATAGTCCCATTCCCATGTCACATGGAACGATAACTGCCTGGGAATAGCCCCGTTTCCATGTCACATGGAACGATAACTGCCTGGGAATAGCCCCGTTTCCATGTCACATGGAACGATAACTGCCTGGGAATAGCCCCGTTCCCATGTCACATGGAACGATAACTGCCTGGGAATAGCCTCGTTCCCATGTCACATGGAACGATAACTGCCTGGGAATAGTCCCGTTCCCATGTCACATGGAACGATAATTAACTGCTTCGGAACAAGGCTGGGTCAAATATCTTTAAATAACCATTCTGTTTGATCTTTGAACTATTGATACAAACCTGCTTGTACAGACAGATCTGTAGCATACATTATTGCGAGCAGCTCCGCACATTTTGTTTATAATGTATAGCAGCATATTTGTTGTTATGCTGTTGTCAATACTGTCGCTGATGGAGGCTCTCCTGTGCAGTAGCTATACAGCCAAGAGTTTGACTGTAGATATAAAAACAGTGGGTAGTGCTGATAAGACGTTGCCAAGGAGACCACTGGAATAGTTACCAAGGGCGATGGAAAGTTTGTCTTGTGAAGTGGTAATGTGATCTGTGAGTCTGGGCTATGCTTTCCCCTGCGCTGAAACCTCTGTTTTCACAGGAGGCTCACAGATGCCATGGTAATGTGATCTGTGAGTCTGGGCTATGCTTTCCCCTGCGCTGAAACCTCTGTTTTCACAGGAGGCTCACAGATGCCAGCTTCTGTCCAAGCATGTGACACGTCTGTTGGCTTCAGGCTGTCAAGGAACTCTTTACAAAGGCAGGCATAAAATAAGGAAGCCACGAAACAAGGAAACAAGGTTGAAATATTTGTCAATGGAACCATTCATCAATTAAGACTGTAGACAGAAGCCTTATTTTCACTATGCTATCATATGTACAGTCCTCCTCCTAGTCTCGTGCCCAGACCTCTACTCGAAGAATGGTCTGGGGACAATAGAACACGCTGCCCGACCTTTGAGGGGCGTGACCAAGTGATGTAATGCAGTAATTGCGAATGGCCACGTGGATGGCTACTGTGGTTTTCCATTGATCTGCTGTAGCAGAGGTTCTGCACCGCTTCTACAACCAATCTGTCGGTTGCCACACGTGGTACTATGAGGTAATTATTATTCTAGCTTCGCTCTGATTGGTCATCCCACATACCAGACATCCACGTCACAGGGCCTAGCATAATTTTCTATTATCCCCAGACTGTTCTTTGGCAGAGGGCGAGTAGAGATTAGGGCACGAGACTACCTTCCTCTTCTCTCCTCCCTCCCTCCCTCCCTCCCTCCCTCCCTCCTCCCTCCCTCCCTCCCTCTCTCCCTCATCCCTCTCTCCCTCCCTTCCTCCCTCCCACCCTCCCTCCCTCTCTCCCTCTCTCCCTCATCCCTCTCTCCCTCCCTTCCTCCCTCCCTTCCTCCCTCCCACCCTCCCTCCCTCCCTCCCTCTCTCCCTCATCCCTCTCTCCCTCCCTTCCTCCCACCCTCCCTCCCTCCCTCCCTCCCTCCCCAGTGTGAACGAGGCTCACCACTCCACGAAGCTTCCATGTGTGGAAAGACAGACACTGTCAGACTTCTACTGGACAAAGGTAACTGGCCCAGCAATTTAATTCATAGCGTGAGTACTTCAAAGTTAACAGTCATAAATTTCCATAACGGAATTACCATTGCTAACTACATGTACCACTCCTACAAACTTCAGTACTACAGCTTGTAGTATACATGTATGTTCAGCTGAGAATAAATGGTTGCTATGGTAACATGTACATGTACCTAGTAACGCAAGTGATGTAGTCTCAATAGTGCACGTGATAAATGTGAATGCACAGATTGATAAACAGACAAACAGGGATGGAAAACCGAAAGCAGTTTTAGTACCAGCTGGACCCTAAATACTCTAAGTGTACCACTCGCTATTGACCTCCCCCTGCCCCCCTTCTCAGGAGTGAACCTTGACCTTGTGGACAATAAGGGTCACACGGTGCTGGGCCTCCTGGCGGAGTACACGGCTGACAAGGCCAGAGAGATCCAGACCATGATTGAAGGTGAGGGGGTCAGAGGGAGGGTGAGGGACCTCGTGGCGGAGGTGAGGGCTAGGGGGGACCTCGTGGGGGGTGCGATATAGCAGATCGAAGTGGTAGGCAAGCTATAGCTGTTCAATAGCACTTGCCGATACTGGGCTGTATAATTTACTCTGCATACACACACATGCACTCACACACGTGTACATGCACACACGCACATGCACACACGCACATGCACACACTCACATGCACACACACATGTACACACACATGCACACACACACACATATACTCACACAGAACACCTAGAAAGCCGTCGTAGCACAGGCCTACAACAGCTTGGCAAACAGCGGCTTGTGGCAGTCGCCCAGAAGGCATGCAGCCCTCTGGTAAAGGAATCAAGTGCCCTGGCCTTCAAGAAAGGGGACAAGATTGACGTCCAGAGGATGACCAGCAAGGACGTCTTCATCGGCAGTGTGCACGGGAGGACCGGCTCCTTCTTGGCTACCGACGTGGATTTTTTCAAGGGTTAGTGGTGGTAGCAGAGCTTGGTGAATGCTACCTTCCCTGTGGTCTATCTGGCAGTGTCTAGTTCTACAGACCCTCTACCATTTAATCGCCTCCCACACCACCCCCAGATTTTATCTCACAGCCATGGAGAGAAGAGTTGATTTGTCTGCATGGCTGTGTATAAAGCCGTGGGAGGCTCGGTGTGAGGTTTTTAGGATGTATTGGTTGGTAAAAATACATGTAGGGCTAAAAGTAATGGAGAAATGCAAGAGAGCATATTTTTGATTTTATAAAAACATACGAACATGCTTATTTCATGCTTGTTTGCTTGTCATTTCTTCTGCTCCCAGGCTGGCACTTTTACTCCGGTTAGTGTTACTATCTGTTCCTCTCCCCTCCCCCCTCCCCCCCTCCCTCTCTCCTCCCCTCTCCCCCCCTCCGCCCCCTCCCCCTTCCCCTCTTCCCCAGAGCGGAACGGTCGCCTGGTAACCACTGACGTATCTCGAGTCTCCAGGAACCTCTCTGTCAGCTCTACCGAGGAAGACGGGGAAGGAGGAGCGGAAAAGGGTCAAAGAGAACAAGAGGGAGAAAAGAAGGTGAGGGAGCTGCTTAAGCCTCTCGAAGAAAATATCCTTACTATCCTTCTTCAAAGATTACTGATTGCGTATGTGTATAACGTTAACGTAGGTGCGAAGCTGTGACTTTCTATTTAAGGATGGATATTGGTTACTGTCATAGTGCTGTGCAGGGTTTTATACGAAGTAGGGGGGCACTGGGAATCCCCCCCCCCCCCAGAAATCTGAAATATTGATGATGTCATACATGTAATAGCCTTAAAACCTAATTTAAGGTTAGTAAATCCAATTTAGTTAACATACATGTGGTTTTTTGACACAATTGTTGGGGGGGTAGGTGACAAAACCCATCAGATTCAATCTCAGAGCAGCAACTTTTCCTGGGGAGGAGGGGGGGGGGGGGGGCTTACCCCCATATCAAAATTCCCCCTCCCTCTCCCCGGTGAAAAATCCTGTATGAAACCCTGCTGTTTGTTTCCCCACCTGCAGAATCCCCTCGTCTCAAAACGCCCCCCTTACGAGCACATCCCAGCGTTCCCCACGGAGGTGGTGACGTCGCCCTCGTCCACCACCTCGGAACAGTCTCTCTTCTCTCCTTCGGAAGACCAGCCTCGAGAGATAGATTCAGAAAAAGGCGCCGAGCAGTCGGAAAAGCCGGGAAAGAGACCGAACAAACCGAGTCGAGCCAAGCTCTCTAAGAAGGAGAAAAAATTTCAGCTGCAAAAAGATGACGGAACATACACGGAGCTCCAGCCTATCGATCCACAGGATGCCAAACGGCAGTTCGGAGAGTCGCTGCGTCTGAACCCCGTAGGCCCTGCGTTTGTCGCCAACCGGGCTTCAAACAGCCAGGACACGCAGACACACACCGCGCACAACGCAGATCAGATGGTGGAGGACAGTTCGTTTATGGGGTCATATTACGTTCTCGAGATCGGTAACTTTGACGAAGCGGGGGCAGAGATCAGTCGTCCAGATCCTGACTCCTCTACTGCAGACGAAAGTCAGAAACCGGAAAATTCAGAAAATCCCGAACAGCAGGGACAACCAGGATACTACATGCTGGAGGTGAAGAACTTTGAAACGGAAAATTCTTTGGAAGATACACTAACAGCGAGCGGTCATCAGTCAGTGGAAGGGAAGATGAAGCGAAGCTCTTCCTCCCTGAGCCAGAAGAGCTATGAGAACCTGACGTTATCGACTAACGCCCAGAAGAAAGTAGACGAGGGTCACTACGACACGCCAAGCAACATCACTCTAGTGGTCGGCAGTCCGGCGGGTCGAGGACTCACGGATTACGTCAACATCGAGCTGAAGCCAGACAAGACAAGCGCTCAGACCAGTGCCCCAGTAAACATTCCCGTACCGAAAATAGTTGGTGAGAACGGAGCTGGCCTTTCGGTCAGTGCAGGTTCGCACAGCAGCGGACCGAGTAGCCTCCCGTACGAGAACATCGAGCTGTCGTCAAGCGGTCGGGAGAGGGTAGTTGTGCTCGAGGGACAGGGTAGCTCCACCCTCCCGATTAGCATCCCACGGCAGACTGGAAACCGGTCTCCGGTCGCCAGTAGCTACTCCAGTCAAAGCAGCGCTCGATCGTACGAAAACGTCGATCAGGCCTTCATGAACAAGCGAGGGAGTCGTACCAGTATAAACGTTACCCCAGGGGGGGAGAAATCGGGATCGGCGTCTCCGGTTCCCGTGGGTGGGAGCGGCTCGAATCGGGAGAGCGAAGGCAAGAAGAAAGGGAAGAGAAGAGAGGAGATTTACGAAGCTGTTAGCATCGGAGGGAAGGGCGGTTCGAGGCACAAGCGTACCAGGAGCGACCCCAACGCCTCTCCAACGAAACTGGCTTCAGGCCAATCCTTATTTGGTCCGGAGAGAAACTCACCTCAGGTTGGGAGACACTCGGTTGCTGTTCTCATTACCGATGGCAATAGCGGGAACGTCGAAGCCGTGGGGATGAACGGAGATGGTTGTCATGGTAATGGAGTAACGGAGGGAGTTGGTGAAGGGTTAAATCTGGCTCCGGTAGACAGCACAGACTCGGGCGTCTCAAAGGAAAGACCTTTGTCGGGAGGAGGCGCCACGATTATCGAAAACTCTGCGGACCCTTTTGCCGGGCTAGTCATTTCAGCCTCCAAGCAGCTTGAAGAGAGCACTCAACTGGGCCGATTGCAGTGGTCAGAGAGGAGGACAGAAGGTGCGTCCACCAACGGGAGATATGAGACTCTTGCGCCCGTGAACAAGCCTGACCCCGCCCCCTTCATCCGCGGGAGGGCAGAGACCATCTGGGACGACGACCGGGTCCAGCAGGAGTGGACACAGGTTAGTTACCAGGAATAAGCCATGTAGCAGTAGATGGAAAGCTTTTTGAGAAAGTCCAAAATAATCGGGACCCAGTTACTGCTGAATGGTAGTTAGATGATGCTCCTACCCACTGAGCTACTGGAGCTCCTGAGCAGAGGAGCAGTAGGCAAGCTTTACGTAGCTACATGTACTAAACCCGCTAGTAGCACTTGCCAGTAGGACCCAGCCAATTTCAACCATAATTACTCTCTCAAGAGCCTATTCACCCATCCCCTTCAACGCGATAAATGTGGTACACCCAAACGTAATATTTACACGTATTGGTTGCCAAGGTAATTACACCACAACTGAAATTAAGTAGTCACATTGCAAACTCATCGTAGATGGAAAGCACTGCAAAGCAGGGCGAGTAATGAAATCCCGAAAAAAACTACACTGATGCTCACACATACGTACATACACACATACACACACACACACACACACACACACATACACATGTACACACACACGTACACACACACACACACCACACGTACCACACACACACACACACACACACACACATCTTGTCCTCCCACAGATCGACTCTCTTCTCAGTGACATGAACATCTCTCCCCCTTTGCCATCTAGCCCCACCCACCAGCCACACCCAACCATCCCCTCCCACGATCCACCCCCGGTCGCCATTCAGCACCATCCCAACAGAGAGGTCTTCATGTGGCTCCAAGGGCTCAGATTAGGGGGCTATGCAAGTACCCTGGAGTCCAACGGCTTTGACCGACTCAATTTCCTGGTAAGAACTCACAAAATATCAATTACATAAATATTATGTGCGTATAGCAATAAGAAGATAGTTACTTTAGTGCATCAAGACCCTTTCCATTATGATGTAATGGGGAAAGTAGGCACTAAATGGAAAAAGATGTGAAAACACGCATGTTTTGTGCTTTCCTTACATTAAAGCACAAAAACATGGAAGCATAAAGCATGGAAACGTGCATGTTTTTCTCCATTTAATGCCATCATTCCGGAAAAGAGTCCATTGTTTGTGTTCCTGCATTCTTGAGGATGCCCTGATCTTGGTACAGTTCGGTGAGTAGGCCAACAGTAAGGGAGTCTTAATCTTAAGCTGGCTACTATCGTCACCTATCAAACTCAAACTATATACATGTATAGATGAAATCGTATAAGTAATGTAATGATACTCTGATCATTGCTGTCCATTGTCTTAGGGAGAAAAGGTCCTAGCCATGGATGACTTGGAGGACATCGGGATCACAAACAGAGGGGAGCAATAGTGAGTACAGCCTTACTGTACCGTAGCCCTGTGTGCGTACTGTGATCCCCTTCTCTCTCTCTCTCTCTCTTTCTCCTTCCTCTGTTCCTCCCTCCCTCCTTCCCTTCATTTCTCTCTCCCCCTCTCTCCCTCCCCCCTCCCTTCCTCCCTCCTTCCTTCCCCTCCCCCACTCCCTCCCCCCTCTCCCCCCTCCCTTCCTCCCTCCTTCCTTCTCCCTCCCCCCCCCCTCCCTCTCTCCTACACACTAGTACTATAATGGCAGCTGCAAGTCTCCTTCCACCACCTCCAGAAGTGGGCCACACCTCCAGCCTCTCTGAGTGGCTGAGGCTCCTCCAATTGGAAAACTTGGAGGGAAAGTTTGCCGGGTACTCCCTGCAGAAACTGGCGAAATTCTGGGACATCGAGTTAACATCAGTACGTGTAATATAACATTTGTCTCCCACTTGTAACGACGGTTGCTATCATCAGTATGTTTGCTTGTTTCCGTGACATTTACAGCTGTGTTAGTGGTTGCTATGGTGATGAATATTCTCTCGTCTGATTGGTCCAACACAGGTGGTGGGAATTGAGTTGCTAGGTTACCGCAAGAGGCTGCAGTATGGGATAGCAGAGCTTCGCAGTGCTCACCCAGATTGGATGCAGGAACAGCAGCTGCCTGTCAGCACCCTGAAGAGAGTAAGTCACTTCTTTCTCTAAACTAGGCTAAACTTGCTATACATGTATGTACGTTGGCCTTCAAACTTCCATTGTGCTGGTGACACATGACATTTTTGTGTGTAGTAGTACATGTATGGAGGCCAAAAGTAAAGCTTTCCCCCCCCCCCTCATCCTTCTCCTCCCCCCCCTCAGACCCCTCCCCCCTCAGACCCCTGCCAGCTCCTCCTTATCTTAACTTCCCCCCTCCCCCCTCCCCCCTCCCCCCTCAGACCCCTGCCAGCTGCTCCCTTACCTTATTTCCCCCCTCCCCCCTCAGACCCATGCCAGCTCCTCCCCTACTATAATTCCCCCCTCCCCCCTCAGACCCCTGCCAGCTCCTCACCCATTGACAGTGTGTCCTTCATCAAGGACTATCGGAACATACGCTCAACTGCATCACCACGAAACTCCAGAGCAGAACAGCCTGTTGCCTTGGCACTAGATCAGGTGAGAGTCATGTGACCGTCGACAATGACATCATCAGGATGAGTTTGTTCACATACTGACTAACACATGCACACATACACACACACACACACACACACACATACACACACACAGCCCCCCAGGGGGAAGCGAGAATCTCGGACTAGCCAAGACTCCCAGTCTACTCTCTGTGAGTCATGGCAACAGCCAATCAACTTTGAGGCCAAGGTACGTTACCACAGTCTGTTGTCAAGGTAACCATTCTTTGCAGCAGTAGTATGACCCTGATGTTTGCTACTCTCTCTTCCAGTACCTCGGCAGTGTGGTCGTCGCGAAGGTACGGGGGACTCAGTCCACAGAGGAAGCCTGCCTCAGACTGAAGGTGAGGGGGTGGGGCACATGCCAAGCTGAGACTAGCTACGACACTTTCCACTGTCATTATTATGCCTGAAGGTCATAATTTGGAATCCATATAACTACTCCCCCCCACCCAAATGTCTTTCGACGTGCTTTTTCTCCCCTTGGAGATTTTTCTAAATGAACCCCTGACCTAGGTGTGAGGCTAGGTATGACTTTTGTTTCTCCCATTGTCTCAGACTTCAACTGAGAACATGAAGAAGATACCGCAGATCATCCTGGCCATATCATGGAAAGGAGTAAAGTTTGTGGATGCACATACCATGGTACGAGACACGCAACACACACACGCACACACACACACACACACACACACACATATACACACACATACACACACACACACACACACACACAACACACACACATATACACACACACATGCACATTGTGTGCTTTTAAAGCTTCAATGACCACTGACAATCCCCCCTCTTTCCACCCTCTTCCCTTTCCTCCTCACTCTCCCACTCTCACCCTCCCCACTCTCACCCTCCCCACTCTCACCACTCCCCAAACTCACCCTCCCCAACATCATCACCTCACCCCTTGCCAGAATGTCGTCAGCACCCATGCTGTCCGAGACATCTCCCACTGCTCACAAGACATCGAAGACAAGACAATCTTTGCCTACATCACCAAAGACCAAGGCCACAGCTACTGCCACGTCTTCATGGCAGCCTCAACGGTACGTTGCATGGAACCTCGTTTGGTATTTTTTTGTCACTTGATTTAACCAATTAAAAGACGGCTGCATTTCTCTATGGAGGTATTGTTTCATCACTCAGTCTGTGGTAGGAATGGACTCCAGAGGGTAGTTAAATTTCACCAAAATGTCCGCACGTGACATGAGAGACTCGGGTCGAAACGTGATCATCACATGACTACGTTAGAAACAACTATTATATCAACCCTATCCCTAGCTGGTCAAACGACGCTTATCCGTGTAGCTACTGTAGTAACATCCTTAGGCATCCTCTTGTCAACCTAGGCATTGAACGTCATCGCTTTTGTATATCAAAATTTGAAGGCAGGCTGTGTGCAGCGATACCAATGAAGTTAAGTAACTAATAATTGCATTTTCAAAAATTTCTCGTTGCTATGCGTTTGGATATTTTGCTGAAAACTGAGTTACAAGAAGTGTCGTTTGCTGCCTTCTTTTGTTGCCTGAGAACTACAACGTCCTTACCCAAGAAAAAATTCACCCTTTTACCACCCTTCTACGGAATTTGTAATATTGTGTCGTATTGCATAAATAAATTTTTTTTGGGCGACGCATAATTAGAGCGCCTATGGTACTCTCTAACCACAAACCTTGGCACTTAGTTCACTCTTTCGAGAACGTTAATTTTATAGCTGTATCCACGTTTCCCACAGGAAATTGCAGATGAGATCATAGCTACCATAGGCCAGGCCTTTGAGGTGGCCTATCAGAAGGTGATGAAGGCGCGGTCGGAGAGAGCGGTCAGCGTTGAGAGCACGGAAAGAAGGGAGAAAACACAATCAAAACATTCGTTTCAGTAACTTAAATTACCCATCGTAACTCACCTTTTACTATCTAATGTGCCAAAATCTTATGAGTTGTAATTTTCTGTACCCCTGCGTATGATTCAAGGGCTTTAACTTTCCACTTCATTGCAGAAAGTGTTATTCTGATGCCAACAGTGTTATACCAGTGTCAATGCTACACTAAATTATACTGTACATCACATTTGATACGGTTGTGTTTCAATCACATCTTTAAATTTTTGACATTATTAATTAATATTGAAAGCTGATGTCTAGTGTAGGGAGGTCATGTGGAGACTGTTGGCCAGGCGAGATCTAGAGCTATAGCTAGCTGTTCATGGATAATGGTTCTAAAACGTATTGTTTTGCTCTGTTCACAAATCCATCATTGTGATTCAGAACTATAGTTGCCTTTAAATTTAAGGGGGATTTCAATATTATTTTGTGGATTAGATCTTACCACTCCAAAGTGTTTAATTAATTCAGCAGGTCCTGGTTCACATAGCTATAGAGGTTAATTACGTAAGAGAGCCAGTAGACATAAATATGACACACAAGTGATGACAATGAGATGAATGGGCTACTTGGTGCTGTACATTCTCCTACACAGTGGTGAAATATCGGGTGGAGAGGGGGGTGGAGAGACGTCTGAAAACAGGAGGTGACCAGCGATAAGAGCATTTCTGTAGAACTGTCCTTTGGAGGTGGCCACCACCTGGTATTCCCCGTCCTTCGTATTCCGACTCTTTTTACCATCAGCACCGATCTTTGGGTTTCTTATTCGAGTTCTGAGTTGCAACATTTGGCAGTGCATGCCAGAGAGAGGTCGAGGGTTGGAACCAGGTCTTTCGTTTGGGTTATGCTCACCTGCTCTGGTGTTGACATTCGCAGGTGTGGTGTTCTTTTCCAAGTGGCAGAGCTCCATGTACTGTTCAAGGGAGTGTCTTCCCATTCTGGAGGGTAGTCGTGACAACGGTATGTCCCTCGGCTTTGAGAAATCCTCTGCGTGAAACCAATTTTGAGGTTCGTTATTGTCCCCCAATAAGTGGTCTGCATAAACAACGTCATGTTGGCTTAACTGCAATGAAATTCCTTCTGGTTGCTTTTCTTTATCGGGTTTAGGAAACCCATTCTTCCTATGCGGTCTCCTGGCGATACAAGGCCCCTCTTTGCTGGATTTCTGTGTTTTGGATAACTCTGCCTTCCAAGCAGCTGCATCTTTGCTTGGTCTGTCCAGGATAGGCCAGTAGGGCAGCAGGTTTGATGCCTCCAACCACAGTCTGTACTGGACTGACGGCCACGTGGCAGTCCTCTGCCCCCGAATGCGCTTCAGCCTAGGAGCCATAGCAACGGTTTCTCTGCTGCCTTGTGACTGGAGATCAAGAGGTAAGCCGTTTCGCGCTGATCTCCTACTGGAAGCGGTAGCCCCGGAATGAGCTGTCGGGAAGTTGGTGCTCTCCTTTCCCAGCTGCGGTAGCCTGAGGGCCTGTTCTCTTTGTCTTGTGGAGCTCATCCGAGATGCTTCGATACGCCACATCGTGCATACATGTGTAATACACGCACCTGAGGCAACGCCCCTTTTTCTGGCACGCCCACTACTGAAAATTGAACGTGGGCGGAGCTAAATCGTTGCTCCACAGGAGGGTCCAGTCACTGATCTCGAGGTAAAAGTCGTAACTTTTTATGTGAAAATTATCAGCAGGGCTCATCTGTTGAGTGTCTTCTTCCTATACTGCCGATCAGGTCAAAGTGAGTCCGGTACAGGTGGCAGGACTGCAGCGAACTAAGTGCGACATTGTTGTAGAGCAAGTGAAAGATGTATTGAAAGCAAGTACCTTACAGGTGGGTGTGTTTTCTGATTAATAGCAGGACTTAATAACTAGAAGACCCCTCCCACAGGATGTACCGATGAAGTCGCTTGAGTCCATACAAAGGATCGTCATGGCAACACGGAGGGACTGGCAATCACCTTTCTTGTGACGGAGTATGGAATGTTCAAGTCAAAAGTAGCGGCCAGTGCTGGAACACAGTCGGGGGATGCTGTGAGTTCCAAATTTGCAAAAATCATACATTTTTACAGAATTTTAAGGAATGCCATGCACGAACACATTGTCGATGACTCACTATAGAGGGACTGGCTCACGCTCACCCCAATAAATTAATCCACATGGCCTGACTGGCTGAAGCTGATAGTCTCAGTCCCCAGGAGCTACTCAACTTTCCGTAATGTAGCCACGTTTTCTTTCTGCAAGCCCTTTTGTAGAGGTCTGGTTAGAGGTAACCTCGTTCTAGCAAGTGATTAGGAGAAATATGTGTACCTAGGCCCATTACGCCTCCACAGCATTTCAGAAACAATCCCGTGTCTCGCGGGCCAGCCCCCTTCCGCAGGGGGCTGGCCCGCGAGATTACCCGTGCCTATGCCCTAACCATACCCTCACTGTGCCGCGAAATTGTACGTTCCCAGTCTCCACTCCCAGCTTTTTTTGCATGTAGTGTTTTTACTATATGCGGAAAAAATCTTGGAGTGGAGGCAGGGAACGAGGCTGGGGTAGAGGCGGTTGAGTGATTGTAATAGGTTACAGTTTCCATATTTAAATACATGAAGAGTGATTGCAGTAGGTGTGCTAATATCTATGTTCATTGAACGTTCAATTCACATGACATTACTGTGACTAGTCATGCTTTTTTTTAGTGATGGAGAGATAGCAACAATGGTATGGAACTCAGTGACAAAGGTACAGTGGGGGTACAACAACTAAACAATGGAGTTTATAGTTCGAGGGATGGTTCTGGAAGACTGTGGCATTGTCAGTTCAGACTGGGTGAGGCCCCAGGTGTAGAGAACTCAGTGACAAAGGTACAGTGGGGGTACAACAACTAAACAATGGAGTTTATAGTTCGAGGGATGGTTCTGGAAGACTGTGGCATTGTCAGTTCAGACTGGGTGAGACCCCAGGTGTAGACAGACTGTGGGGCTCCGGGCATTGTTCGTTCACTGTCAGTACACTTGTGTGACTGGTCAGTATACTTGTGTGACTGGTTTGTCTGTTGCCAGTGCAGTACGCGGTACACTACGGCTTAGGCGCTAGTGTTAATAGGCGCATACAGTTATTAAGCGCATAATTTTTTATTAATAAGCGCATACTGTCTTCCAAGATCCTGTGAGACGAGGAGATGCTCCAAGCTACCGTGGATAGCCAGCCACCCGACAAACCTTCTCGCGCGTAAGTTGCAGAACCTCGCAAACAGTAGGGGACCATACTCTCTTGTAGATATGGTGACCTCTCTCGTGCAGATATGTATAGATGTGATTAAGATAGGCAAGTACCTGAGGCAGCTGGGCTACCGCCGGCAGGCTAGGCCCAGCCTGGCTACCCCGGCCCCATAAGCATTGGCGGTTATTTTTCCTGACGGCGCTTAAAATACTTTCACTGTTCATTGGACAGAGTTGCCGAGTTTTACGCGCGAAACTCGTACGTACAAAAACGGGCTGCAATTGTTCGCTGCTTCACTTTTGAGTGTCACGGCTGTGCGGATTTTCAAACTTATTAGACGGCTGTCCTATCCGCTGATGGAGTTACTTCTCCTTCCCCCTTCCAGCCATTGCAACTGCGAGTTCCCGCACTGAGCAACCGCCACCGTCCTATCAAGCCCTACACTGACATCCGGACATCTCAACTCCGCCCTACCAAGCACCTCAACACCGCCCTACCAAGCACCTACTCGGACAGCTCAACTCCGCCCTACCAAGCACCTACTCCGAGGTAAGTGCATGTGTATGACTATACTGCGTGCGTAAATAAGTGCATGTGCATGACAGTGTAATAAGTGTGAGCAAAATACGTATTCAAAAACTAGTGGTCACAAAATGTACCACTCAAGTATTATTGGGGCGAGCCTGAGCGAGCCCCACACTAGTCATGTCAACGGTGCATTTTGTCTGAATGTATGTATGTATTAAATATCGTACGTACGTCGTGCCGCATATTCGATGTTCACATAATTTAACGCTTTGCAATCTAATTTTGCAATTCCAATTTCTCGCGCTCTCACTTAGCAGTTGAATTTCTCGCGTTTCCACTACACGTAACAAAACACGTGACAAAAGTTTTTCCTCGGCTATGGATCCGGATGCTAGCAAACTACTTCCTCAAAGGGAACTACTGAATCATGCAGTGCAGAGAGAGAATAGGCTACGCCATAAAAGAGAACGAGAGAGGGCCTGCCGTGCTTCCTAAAATCAGACCTGCAACAAAGAAGGCGCAGACTGGCAGTCGAGACTGACGCGGTGAGATAGGCTAGGCTGCAGCAAATGACTGACAGACTTGCCGATGAGACTGCTGAGGAGAGAGAGGCCAGGCTACAGTCTGACAGAGTACTGGTGAGGCACAGACAACAACAGGTCATGCAGGCACAGCTCCCATTGTTACAACAATCTTCTATCCCAACTAAGATGTTTAAATTTCATGCACACCACATGGCTACGCTGGACGCGCTGAGATGTACATGAGATTCCCTGGTCTCAACATTCACTCACATTCTACTGAGTGTCTGCAATGTAGCTGGGACGAGCATACACCTAAGTTATACTCCTCGACCAATAACATGGATCCTGCCCCTGTACCACCTCTTCAGGCTAGCACATGTATTGCATTCTAGATGAAGTTACAGTGGCATTGAAGTATCAATTTTGTATTGATTAGTATGACATTATCCTACATGTTCAACATTTCCATTGCAGGGTTTAATAGCTACAGGTGGAGGAAATGTTAATTTCAAGGGGGTTGCCAATCATGTCTACCGTTTGCTTCGCAGACAGTATGGGTACCGTGGACATGTCACCAATCTCCTGCAAGATATAGCCTCATTCGCCAACAGCTCCTTCACATTCACAATTCTCGCGAAGGCTCGCCCCACAATGCCCTGCATTTGCCTAGTATTATAATCGTTTACTATACTATAGAAGTCACAAAAAAAAAATTTTTTAAATGAAAAGACATAGCTACAGGGATGGAATCCCCAAAAAGTAACTAAACAAGGTATGAACGAACGACACCACAGTACCTTTACGGACTCCCATCCCTATATCTTTTGACGTTTTTCCAACCACATCTTATGCCTGTTACATGGAGTGTCAGAATGTTAGATCATAATGTGTGGCAGTTTTTTGAAAATACACTTGTATGATTATAATTTTAACCACAAATGGATTACATTATGCTGTTGGTCGAAGATAGCAGTGTGCTGTGTTACAGGCGAGATGTCATTGTATAAGTGGGGTTGGTGTGTGTGGAAGGATGTGGAGTGGGCAGAGTCTACCTGTGTATGATACGTTATAGTATGAGCTCCTGTGTTGTACATATAAAATACTGCAATCATTTATTGGCTGCGGATATTAATTAATTGTTACACTAAATTACATCATTACTGGTTGCAAACTCATAGTGTTACGCGAACTAGAATCATGTGTTTCAAATTCATCTATGGCGAATTATAGGAACGTTACTCGTAAATAGGATTGCTGAAAAATGTTTTTAGTGTTTTTTGTGGTTTTGGTGATTTTGGCGGTTTTCAAATTCAGGTTTAATTACTAGTTGCAAACTGGAATTATGTATTCAGATTCAGGTTCCAATTCCTGTTCCCTCTTAAAGGATAGGACACTCTTGTCCAATGCCAGCTGGGTGGTGAAGCTCTTCTGACTCTTCTGAAGCCCCTTCATGATCACGTCTGTGTTCTGATGGAACTTGGACTGCTGGAAAGGGAGGGATAAGTCGTCATGGATGGAAAGATCAACACACACACACACATGCATACACATGCAGTCACAGTCTGGTCAAGTATCTTGCCGAACTCATCGACCGCTCCCCAACAGAGGATGTGGACTCCTCCACCTCATCAAGGTCCTTTACATTCCATGTTGCTAGGGGGAAAGTCAGGGGTGCACACGTGCACTCTGCTCACCTTCTCGCTCACATTCTCCCACTCATTCTTTGATGGCCCAGGAGTTGAACGGGGAAGATATCTTCCTTAGGCCATCTTTTCTGCAGACCTGTTTTAATGAAGGGTGGAGCCAAACCTTGTCACGTGACCGCAAAAGTGGGTGTGGTAGTTTTAATTAGCACATTCTTTAAATGTTTAAGGTTTGGAACTGAAACATTAATGTTTGCTGCAGATACAGCTTTTTTTATAAATTGATGCTGCATTCTGACTCTCCATTGTATTGAGGAGGCCAGCACGACAACGCGAAGAGGGAAAGCTAGTGCACTCTAATGATCCAAGTCCATGCTACATGCAAATCCTCCGATCTCAAGTTCATATTTTGCAAAAAGGATGCAATGAGTCTCTCAATAGGAGTAATTACTGAAACTAAAGAATAAGCACATGACACGAAAAACAAGCAAAAAACATGGGTGGCGAAACATGGGTGGCAATCTTGTAAGACTCCATCTGTAGAGTGGCAGTAACCGCTGCATCTACGGTTTCTGGACGGCCTTGCTTCACGCCAAATGCCACTTGGGGATTGGGTGGGTATCTCTGCTCCAGGTAACGGTTCAATGAGAGACACTTGCACGCCTCCTCGTGCAGGTCTGGGTAAGCTTTATCGGCTAAAACTCGCAGGTCTTCAGCGAAGTACTAGTCCGCCCACCTCTCTCCTCATTCTTTCTTCCGTGTCTGGAATTCAATGACGTACAGCTTTAGCCGGCTCGCAGATTTGATTTGTGCTTTCAGCGCCTCTGAGGCTCCCGCATAGTTGGCTTTCGTGGCTTCCATTTTGTTTTCCTTCTGTAAATCCTTGCATTTGGGGGTGATAAATTCCTCTCACAAATACATGTACATGCGGGCAGGTGACATGACTAAATCCGAATTTCTCAATTGCTCGTTTGGCCATCGTGGCAACTACTTAACCCTAATAAGGGTGAATGAGGTTATTAAAATGGTGTTCCTATTAGTTTTTAACTGGCTATATGCACGTGCTCTCTCTGCATTTTCTCCACCTTTGTTCCAAATCGTAGGAAGTAAAAGGGGCTAACCAACACACGTCATGCCACTCAAGAACATTACTTGATTGTCACATGGTAGTCGATGCTACCTTGACCACTAAGGATGAAGAGATCGCTAGGCTCAGAGAGCAGCTCTCACACGTGCACTCCGCTCACCTTCTCGCTCACATTCTCCCGCTCTCACACGTGCACTCTGAAGTAAAAGGGACTAACCAACACACGTCATGCCACTCAAGAACACTACTCGATGACTGTCACATGGTAGTCACATGCAGCATTCTCGCCAGAAATTTAAAACCAAGTGGTGTGGAAATGGGTGTACATTTGTAGTGCCTTTGGCTTTTCCCCTTTGGAATTCCAAAGGGTCCAATCAGATTGCAACTTTTAGACTTTCCGTAAAGTTGCCATGACGTTAGTTCGATAAATCTTTAATACTATTGGTCAGTAACAAACACTGTATTCCACTGCCACGTAGTTCTGAGAGAGCGTCCTTACACGTTGCGGCTATCTCATCACATGCTCTTAAAACACATGGCGTAATTCCTCTTGCTGTAGTGGTTGAGATACTCCACTGGAGCGACATACTCCTTTGGATGTTCTTTAACGCAATGCTTTTTATAACTTCATCACATGCTCTTAAAACAGTGTAACTTGTATGCACATGGCGTAACCCAAAGTAATAATATAACTTCCTCTTACTGTAGTGGTTGAGGTATTCCACCGGACTGATATGTTGTTTTGGATGTGCTTTATCACAGTGTTTTTTAAACCCCCGGTAACTAAACTCTGTGCTTTTACTTCTTTGGTTTATGCATCCATGCGGGCAGGTAACATGATGGAACCCGAACGTCTCAATGGCCCGTTACGTAACGTGAAGTCAGGGAGACAGTCAGCTGGTAGTAGGGCATACCCAAATAAGGAAATAGAGAAATGTACATCAGTAGCTAGTGCAAATAAACAGCCTACATGTAATTAGTACAATCTGGTTGCTTTCGTTGTCTGTTGGAGTATCGTGGATGCGGTTGTGGTGGTGAAGGTGGTGGTACTAACGGAGGGTCTTGCATCTCATCATCACAATCATCTGCTGTAATGGTAAATCGGCGTGCTTTTTGAATCCTCGATAGCCGAAATACTTCATTTTAGTCCGCTGATTCAAGCATCCCTACACACTTACATGTGGGCAGCTCGCACTACCGAACAGCTTTATGCTGTGCTTTGCAAGAGTGACCACTGCCAAACCCTAATAATGGGTGAATGAGGTTATTACCAAGAACTGTCATGAATTACAAATGACTGCTTACTTTGCTACGTATTTCCTCCTTTGCACAGTTAATGAGCTGCAAGTGGTGAACTTTCTGAAGTGAACTTACTATAATAATCCAGATATTCTTTTGGGATGGTGTATTCTCCTGGATGTTGTGTATCAGTGTTTTTTAAACCCACGATAACTAAATTCTTTTAATTTTGTTCGTTTATTTAAAGCAGCCCTAGGTTGGGCTCATGAATACGCATAAATAGATACTGACCTCTTCGTTCTCTCTCTCCAACTGAATATTACTGTATATTCTCCATAATTTCAGTCACCTGGCTTGTGTGTGTTGATACTGCCTTGCTTGTATTTGGCTCATCCTTCGGACTCACCCAAACACTGCTCAGACTCATCCAATATCCCGTGATATTGGAAGGCTACCAATCCAATAAGGTATATATCTCTGTAACTTTTAGGACTTGCCTTTTCTGTCGGTCTGTCCATGGCCACTGGCAATTGCAAGGAGGGGCAGCACAATGTAACGGTTTCGCCTTGCAGAGGCAGTGAGGGTCGAAGGTATATATCTCTGTAACTTTTAGGACTTGCCTATTTTTCTCTTGGTATGGGTCTGCTTTCTATCACCTGGAATGGAATGGAATAGAATAAAAGAGAAGAGAATAGATTTAGCTTTCTCAGTAGTCTGTAATAGAAATCTAGACTAAATGCTTATACGTATTACACCATGCATTACTATACGGTCCAATATTAACTTCGTTACTACATAAATTTGGTTAAGTCTGTCATGCGTACTGTAATGGTTGAAATATTCGACGGGAATCACATACTCTTCCGAATGTTGTTTGTCAGTGTTTCTTGAACCCCCTGTTGCTAAATGCTTATGCGTATTACACTGTGCATTACTATACGGTGCAATATTAATTTCGTTACATAAATTTGGTTAGCAGCCTCTCCCGGATGCGCTCTGTCATTATGCCTTTTAAACCCCACGTGGCTATAGTTAGAGTTTTTTGACTGCATGTTGATACATGTTGGAAATTGTATACTCTCCTGGATGTTCTATATCCGTGTGTTTTTTGAATCCTCGATAGCTGAATTCTGTTAATTTGGTTCTTTTATTTAAGCAGCCCTAGGTTGGGCTCATGAATACGCATAAATAGATACTGACCCCTTCGTTCTCTCTCTCCAACTTTTTTTTCAATTTTTCTTTCAACTGGAATGTTGCTCGGGCAGTTTGCTCAGGAGTGGGCTCATGAATAGACACTGACCAGTTCATTTTTCTTCTGTAAATCCTCATAAGACAGGTGACATGAGTTAATCCAATTTTCTCTATGGCTCGTTTGGCCATTGTGGCAACTTCTAATCCCTCTCTTTTAATTTTTGCAACTGCCTGTTGTTGGTCTGAGTGCCCTCGGATCCTACTGGCAAGTAACGCTACTACTGGGTTGAACTATAGATTATAGGGTAGAAGGAAAGGATATGGGAAACGGAAGATGCGAGTCTCACCTCTTCACACACTTGATGCCCTCCAGTAGGAGGGTCTTCATTTCCTGCAGATATGTAGGGTAGGAGGGGCTGACTAGCCTCAAACTGGATTCTTTACTCCCATGAGCACATTGAGCTGAAAAAACTGGCAAAAAAGTATGTAACTACACAAGCGCAGTACATAGATGGTGAAATTCAAACGTGATGGCCATGTTCTAAATAAAACACTTGCAATTCCTGCTGTTTCTTACTCAACTTACTCTCCCGGATGTTGTAAATCGGCGTGCTTTTTGAATCCTCGATAGCCGAAATACTTCATTTTAGTCCGCTGATTCAAGCATCCCTAGGTTGAAGGAACAATCAGCAATAGTCATCTGAGATTGCTAGGAACTGTAATAGAAATCTAGACTAAATGCTTATACGTATTACACCATGCATTACTATACGGTCCAATATTAACTTCGTTACATAAATTTGGTTAGCAGCCTCTCCCGGATGCGCTCTGTCATTATGCCTTTTAAACCCCACGTGGCTATAGTTAGAGTTTTTTGACTGCATGTTGATACATGTTGGAAATTGTATACTCTCCTGGATGTTCTATATCTGTGTGTTTTTTGAATCCTCGATAGCTGAATTCTGTTAATTTGGTTCTTTTATTTAAGCAGCCCTAGGTTGGGCTCATGAATACGCATAAATAGATACTGACCCCTTCGTTCTCTCTCTCCAACTTTTTTTCAATTTTTCTTTCAACTGGAATGTTGCTCGGGCAGTTTGCTCAGGAGTGGGCTCATGAATAGACACTGACCAGTTCATTTTTCTTCTGTAAATCCTCATAAGACAGGTGACATGAGTTAATCCAAATTTCTCTATGGCTCGTTTGGCCATTGTGGCAACTTCTAATCCCTCTCTTTTAATTTTTGCAACTGCCTGTTGTTGGTCTGAGTGCCCTCGGATCCTACTGGCAAGTAACGCTACTACTGGGTTGAACTATAGATTATAGGGTAGAAGGAAAGGATATGGGAAGCGGAAGATGCGAGTCTCACCTCTTCACACACTTGATGCCCTCCAGTAGGAGGGTCTTCATTTCCTGCAGATATGTAGGGTAGGAGGGGCTGACTAGCCTCAAACTGGATTCTTTACCCCCATGAGCACATTGAGCTGAAAAAAAGTATGTAACTACACAAGCGCAGTACATAGATGGTGAAATTCAAACGTGATGGCCATGTTCTAAATAAAACACTTGCAATTCCTGCTGTTTCTTACTCAACTTACTCTCCCGGATGTTGTAAATCGGCGTGCTTTTTGAATCCTCGATAGCCGAAATACTTCATTTTAGTCCGCTGATTCAAGCATCCCTAGGTTGAAGGAACAATCAGCAATAGTCATCTGAGATTGCTAGGAACTGTAATAGAAATCTAGACTAAATGCTTATACGTATTACACCATGCATTACTATACGGTCCAATATTAACTTCGTTACTACATAAATTTGGTTAAGTCTGTCATGCGTACTGTAATGGTTGAAATATTCGACGGGAATCACATACTCTTCCGAATGTTGTTTGTCAGTGTTTCTTGAACCCCCTGTTGCTAAATGCTTATGCGTATTACACTGTGCATTACTATACGGTGCAATATTAATTTCGTTACATAAATTTGGTTAGCAGCCTCTCCCGGATGCGCTCTGTCATTATGCCTTTTAAACCCCACGTGGCTATAGTTAGAGTTTTTTGACTGCATGTTGATACATGTTGGAAATTGTATACTCTCCTGGATGTTCTATATCTGTGTGTTTTTTGAATCCTCGATAGCTGAATTCTGTTAATTTGGTTCTTTTATTTAAGCAGCCCTAGGTTGGGCTCATGAATACGCATAAATACATACTGACCCCTTCGTTCTCTCTCTCCAACTTTTTTTCAATTTTTCTTTCAACTGGAATGTTGCTCGGGCAGTTTGCTCAGGAGTGGGCTCATGAATAGACACTGACCAGTTCATTTTTCACGTTAGTTCGATAAATCTTTAATACTATTGGTCAGTAACAAACACTGTATTCCACTGCCACGTAGTTCTGAGAGAGCGTCCTTACACGTTGCGGCTATCTCATCACATGCTCTTAAAACACATGGCGTAATTCCTCTTGCTGTAGTGGTTGAGATACTCCACTGGAGCGACATACTCCTTTGGATGTTCTTTAACGCAATGCTTTTTATAACTTCATCACATGCTCTTAAAACAGTGTAACTTGTATGCACATGGCGTAACCGAAAGTAATAATATAACTTCCTCTTACTGTAGTGGTTGAGGTATTCCACCGGACTGATATGTTGTTTTGGATGTGCTTTATCACAGTGGTTTTCTAAGGCTCTCCCCAGAGCCCAGGGAAAGATCTTAATCTTTTCCTCTTCATCGTCTTCCTCCATGTCATTGGCAAGGTAACTGTGGGGGCGGTCCACAATCAACGGCAGTAGAATGGCAACAGCATACATGGTGACAGACGGCCAGCACTGATATCCAACAATAACAACAATAACCTAGGCTTTTCTGTCACAAACAATTTTTTCAATTTTTCTTTCAACTGGAATGTTGCTCGGGCAGTTTGCTCAGGAGTGGGCTCATGAATAGACACTGACCAGTTCATTTTTCTTCTGTAAATCCTCATAAGACAGGTGACATGAGTTAATCCAAATTTCTCTATGGCTCGTTTGGCCATTGTGGCAACTTCTAATCCCTCTCTTTTAATTTTTGCAACTGCCTGTTGTTGGTCTGAGTGCCCTCGGATCCTAACGCTACTACTGGGTTGAACTATAGATTATAGGGTAGAAGGAAAGGATATGGGAAACGGAAGATGCGAGTCTCACCTCTTCACACACACTTGATGCCCTCCAGTAGGAGGGTCTTCATTTCCTGCAGATATGTAGGGTAGGAGGGGCTGACTAGCCTCAAACTGGATTCTTTACCCCCATGAGCACATTGAGCTAAAAAAACTGGCAAAAAGTATGTAACTACACAAGCGCAGTACATAGATGGTGAAATTCAAACGTGATGGCCATGTTCTAAATAAAACACTTGCAATTCCTGCTGTTTCTTACTCAACTTACCTTGATTATCAGCCTACAGACTGTTCTGCCCCAGCTAGCTATCGTTTTCTCGAGATACAGACCTCAGTATTACATCCGTTTTGTGTCGGTAAAATTTCTTTATTAATTAACATCTGGTAGCACTTCCCGTTTTAAAGAAATTTCAATATATGTTTAATAATATTTAATCTTCATCTGTCTTGTTCACTATAAATAACTACAAGGGAGTGAGGATTTTGTGTTTGATTCCAAATCAGTGCTTACTATAATGTTCCAGATACTCATTCGGGATTAGGTACTCTCCCGGATGTTGTAAATCGGCGTGCTTTTTGAATCCTCGATAGCCGAAATACTTCATTTTAGTCCGCTGATTCAAGCATCCCTAGGTTGAAGGAACAATCAGCAATAGTCATCTGAGATTGCTAGGAACTGCAGGCTACCACAACACAAACACACTTACGCGTGGGCAGCTCACGCCTTTATACCCGAATTTTTGAATGCAGTGTTTGGCCATCGTGGCCACTGCAAGTCCCTAATAAGGGGATGCCGGGGGGCGGAAGCTGTTAGGAAACACCGGGGCGTCGGTCTGTCCGCCACTGCCAATTGCGAGGGGCAGCTGGATGTAATTTGCAGAGCCGAAGAGCAGGGTCGAAGGTGGGCCCGAATGGCCCCTCCATGGTGGCGCAAGCGCACCCGCCGCATTTGCCTGCATACATGAGGAGCTGTAAGCATACAGTAATTGAATGTTCGGGTTTACTTGGTGACTTACATAAACAAGGATACTATAAATAGTGCGGGTTCTGTTAGTGTCTGCCTTTCTCTGTTTTTTATTATTTTTTATTGTTTCTTTTGTATAATATACTTGGCACTGTAATTTTACCCACAAAAAGGATTCGAAAAACATGAGGATTCAAAAATCATCAAGGATTCAAAAAACATGCTGATATACATCCGGGAGAGTACAGTATCTTCATCCTGTACAATCATGTCTTCTTCACTATACTGTCATGAATTATAAATGACTGCTTACCTGTCTACGAATCTCTTCTTGCAAGGGGGTTGCCGAGGGGCGGCATGGGTGGGATGCCAGGGAGGAAGAGTGAGAGGATGCCAGGGCGGAAGCTGTGGACAGTATTGACACTGCCTTGCTTGTATTTGGCTCATCCTCCTTCAGCTGTAGAGTTAGTATCTTGCTACACTTAATCATGAAGTCTCAGTCTTGTTCAGAGAATTGCAGAGATTTTTAAGGTACATGTAAGGTGGCTTAGGGCTATGGATTTTAACAAACCAGTAGTAAACTCCATTTTCGTACATGCGGGCAGGTGACTGACATAAAGGTTGGGCACATTCGGTTGTCATGGAACCTCAGCACAGAACTCGCGGTAGGTTGGGCACGTTAATATTTGCTCATAACAAAGAGGTGAGGGTCGAATTCGAAGGTGGGCTCGAATGGCCCCACACTCTTGTCATAGAAAAGCACAGAATTATAATGCTACATTCATGTCAAAATTGTGCAGTATTATGGAAGAATTGCAGAGACTTTTAAGGCACATGTAAGTAACCACCCAGTCAACAATCTCCCCTAGTAATGCGAATGCGCAGATGTACAACTAGAGAACCCCTAAAGTCAAACACGTGGCAGAGTTTTTTTGGCACAGTTGACAGCTTAGATTTCTGTTACATTTGCTGTTGGACAGCTTTACCGAGCAGATTTGCTGTGGCACAGATTTCTGTTACATTTGCTGTTGGACAGCTTTACCGAGCAGATTTGCTGTGGCACAGATTTCTGTTACATTTGCTGTTGGACAGAGTTTAGCCAGTTTAGTATCTATCCTAGCAGTTTGCTGCGACGAATGGCGCAAAAACAACAAACGGGTCGAGTTTGACAGCGTGAGTGAGCCGACAACGTCTTCATGGCGTGGTAACCTCCCTCTCTCCATGGGTAAGAGGTCGAAGTACTTTGAAGCGAAGCTTACGGATGGAAGAAAACACATGAGGATCGCAGGCTTCCAAGGGGCACAGCGCAAACAGCTAGCAAGCTACCACGAAAATGCTAAATCCGTTGCTCTCCACAGCTGCGAAGCCAAACCTGCCCGCCAATCGGAAGAATTACGAGTTGTAATGAAGTCATCTATTCGAGTAGAGGCTTCTCCAAAAAAAATTTGATGTGACCACGAAGAGGTTTCACGAAACGTAACCGATGAAATCACCCTATCAGGGCTGGACGACAAGAAAGCTTTCGACTGTGTGTCCCTGACAGACAGCCAAAGTCCTCACCGTCAAAGAACCATCAAGTGTCTGGAACTTGACCAAACAGGAGATAACCATAGCTGGCAAGACTGCTGTAGCTAGGAGGACACTGAGAGAACGACTTTGGACGGCATAGCAGCAGCAGTGCTTGTACCTCAGGCTTTGGGTTTGTTGTGTGAATGTGCACAGTAGCTAAAGGGGTGGAACAAGAATTCGAAAGTCACATGTTCGTGAACATGTTTAATGAGCACATGTTCAATATGGGCTATGGTAGGTAGTCTTGATTATTATTATGAGATCTGCTGATTTCCAAACACGATTCAAAAAACGAAAGATTTTTCCAATTAACGCACCAAGCGAGTGGTACCCCAGCCTATTTGCCCCAGACCCTCTTTCCGAGGGTCTGGTTCCCGAGACGATGATTTTAGCTGTAGTGAACAGTCTGCTGCAGGCTCTTCTCTCCAGTTCTGTAGAGAGTTTAGTTAACTGGCCTATGTGTTTGTATGATGAATTTCAAATTTACCTCTACCTTACAGGTCCCCTGAATAAAGGACAGCTGAGACGGTATCTTTCAAAGTCTTCCATAGCAAGCACAGCCATGGAACCAAATGAGTAAAGCTTTGCAACAAGTATACTCGACAAGGTTGGTGTGAAACATTTACTCTGCATGTTATAATTAACGGGAGGGAAGCTACTGGGTGTGTGTGTGCGTGCGCACATGTTAGTAAGAAGCTACTGCATTTTGTCACAAGCAAGTAATACCTTCTGTTATTTCCTGAATGCAGTGGCATGGGAGTGGGATGTATGCAAATTTTACTGGACTACGACAGCTGTACAAATGTGCCATGCCATCTGTACAGTGACACGCTTGAGTTGTGTGTGTGTGTGTGTGTGTGTGTGTGTGTATCTGTGTGTGTATCTGTATGTGCGTGCAGGTGTGTGTGTGTGTGTCACTGTGTGTACTCTTTCATTATTTTTGCCAGGATAATCAACAGAAAACCGCAGGTACATCCTACTTAGCAACCCAGGAGGAGAGTGGAAAGTCTGGGCAGAAAACAAGTGACTTTAATCCTCAGGTGAGGAACACAGCTGTTTTTTGCCCAGGCTCCTTCCCTGTTTTAAGGGAGATGCTCGATACACGGACAGTACCAACAAGCTAAATTACACTAGACAGGCAAGAAATTTGGCAGCAGAATATGATTTTTGTTTATTTGTTGACCTTCAAGGAACACTAGATGAAGGCATACTCACTGCCGAAAGCTTGGATTAAGGTTTGAGAAAACTATTCTCTGTCAACAATTCACGACGCGCCAGCACTACGTCAAGTTCAATGACGCCGACCACGGCAGACCGACTACAGCAACTATTTAACACATCTCTCTTCTATTTTTTACATATCCGACGACCGAGACCGACGACGATGGAGCCGATCCAGATGACTACAGCAACACCCGAGACTTCAGCATCCCCTAAGAGGACCGAACTGGTGGCCGAGACGCCCACTACCCGGATCCGACCACGGGAACAGGACTCCACCCCTTCGGGGTTCTCCCCACCCACTCGGATGACTCGCATGGTGTCCCCTGGACCGGAGAACGCTGGTGTTGGGAGTGGTGTTACCGTTAGGGCTCAGTTTACCCTGAACCCTACCCCTAACCTTAACCCTTAGTGACGTCATGGACGCAGTGATCATGAAGATTCTGATGGCCATGAAAGCTCGAGTTCACAGACCAGTTGTCTGGGCAACAAGGTAGATCGTGACGGGATTATGTATGAGCACAAACAGTACTGCAGTGCTAACTGTCCTGGGGCTAACTGGCCTGGGGCTAACTGTCCTGGGGCTAACTGGCCTGGGGCTCACAATAAATTCTGTGGTTTATTATACATCTGCAGGAGACTGTGACGCAGGATAGCAGGTGTGAGCTCAAACTCAGGAGAGCAAGAAGTGTTAAACGAAATTTCGATGAGCTCTGCAAGCTGAAGTTGGTAAGTTTATACCTGTAATTTAACATAATATGCTACGCATAGTGAATGGCACACGGGCAGCTGGCCATGATATTGCACCCTTGTTCAGTGAACGTATTTCCAGGTTCCCGTCCCATTTTGTGAGCAGCCTCATTCCCAAGCTCCTTATAAGCGTACTTAGTTTGAGCAGCATTTACATGAATACAAGTGCAGAGTTAAACTACTATTATTTTTTTGCAGGGAGAAAAGGTGAACCTGCTTGATGATGACGCAGTTGTTGTGGGGTTAAATTTCTGCCCTCCCACTTTGGTGGCCAGCCTACCGGCTAAGAAAGTACACATGTTGGCTGAAGTCGCAGGCATGAAGCTGGCCAAGCGACAGAACTTACAGAAATCCCCAACTAGTTTAGGTCACGAATTATATATAAGAGTGGCTAGGCAAAATTGGCAGAAGTTGCTGGACTTTGCTGTGAAGATGTGAAGTTTGTTTAAATAGACTTCCGTTTTTGTTTTTATTGTATAACCAGTACTAATTCACTTTCCTACTAATTTTTTACTCGTAGATGATGTAATTTCTTTACCTACCTACTAATTTATTTCTTAGTTATGTAATCATGATGTAATTGCTTCAACTACCTACTTATTTATTATTCTTATGTAATCATGATGTAATTGCTGTACAAAATTATTACTAAAAGTAGTCATTAAATTACATTCCATTCTAATTTGTTGATGCTGTAATTCCTGTAGAGAATCTTGCTAAATTTTACTAAAATTAAGAATTAAACTGTTACTTGAGATCAAAGGTCCTGTGTACAACTGGGGCCATGCCCCTCTGACATTATGCAATGGTGAGATTCGTGTAAAATATCCTTTGCATTGCCTACAGAGTTCAGTGCAAATCTGGCCATAGCTTCAGTCTTCTCATATGATCCCCCTTTGATCCAGTAGCTTCATAGAACAGCCACTGCCTTTAGAGAACCATATTTAAAGTACTTTTCAGCATGCTACATAGCTATACATTCTTACCGCGGTGGTTGCTGTCACTATTTCAGATGGCGGGACAAGGTGCTATGGGATCAGAATTTGGTACACATATAGTACTAGTAGACGTGCATGGAGGGTCTGGGGACAAGACTAATCTGGTACCTTATTTAGGTTGCGTCAACATTCATGCATGCCTCTGTTGGGAGTTTCCAGTGCAGGTGAGAGGTGGATTCAACAGTATAGCTAACAGCTCTCAGAGAAGTTTTATAGTGACTTGGCAGCAGAAAATCAAACAGCTCTCAGAGAAGTTTTATAGTGAGAAGTTTTATAGTGACCTGGCAGCAGAAAATCAATGTCTTCCTTTTAATTTGTCAATGACCGCTGCTACTATATAGCTATAGAAGTTAATAACTGGTCCACCATTGTACTAATGTTCCAGCACCACCCCCTATTTGTGAAGCTAGCTCTCAGTAGAACAAAAGGTCTATTGCTAGGGGAATAACATGGTACATTTAAATAGTCTCGCGGGCCAGACTCACGCGCGCAGAGCGGAAGAGTGTGTGAGTCTGGCCCGCGAGACTAGCATTTAAATTTGTCTGGTTCATGCATGTCTGCTAACTCTATTATGCATGCACTGCCTGGGTATAAATTTAGATTCTGGAATGCAGTAGCAACAATCAGATTATAGGTAAAACAGATAAACACTACAGGGGTAGAATAAAAAAGGACATTGTGCACTTTCACACTGAAATCTATCTATACCTAAACTGAGCTATTTACCACTTTTTGATTCTCTTATAGCTAATTAACAGTAATGTTTGATATTCTGAACTTGAGGCAGTCATTTTTAAGATATTCCTTGTCTTCGGTGCTAAGTTCATTTTGGGCTATGAATTCGTGATAGCCCCAGGCACTAATGGCTCTCTCCTTCCCCACCACTCTGCCAGCAGTTTTATCATCTGCTCTGTCATCAAAGTGAACAATATTCTCCTGATGTCCCTTGTCCCTCCTCTGATTCAGCAGCTGTATCATGATGTCTCCACGGAAGGGCCACTGTAGCTGGTTATCATATTCTCCTCTCATCAGGTAGACAAACACCGATATATGTGTGTCCTCACCATCTCCATAGCCTTTAGCATTCACATTTAGGCACATCCTGTACCCCCCAATGTGGGAGTAGAAGGGACGGCTGAACCGTTCATCGTCTGCTTTGCTATGCTCCTCAAAGTCAGTCATCGCAATATCAGGCGGAGTTACGAAGACAGGCGCGAGGGGTTTCTGCACATCTAGGGCTACTTGGGTTAGAGCTGACATAAGAGCCACAATTTGTTTCTGTTGCTGTTCAACTGTAGTCTGCAGTTCTTTAATGGTAGAATTCTGTTCTTTATTTGTGGCATCTTGTCGTGCAATTTTGGCATCCTGTTGTGCAATTTTGGCATATTGTTCAGCATTCAATTTTTTCTGTTCTTCAACCTTTTCTCCCACTACTGTGGAGACCATGGACAAGTGTGTTTTCATATTCTCACTCACATGGTCTTGCATGTGCTGACGCTGACATTCAACTTCACAGCCAGCGTAGCTGAACTCACACTTGATCACTTGCAAGGGACATACTTCAAGGTGCTTTTTCAGATCTTGCCGCTCAATCATATCCCCTCCACAATCATTCGGGCATGGTAGGCAGTACTTCTCACAAACTGGCCAGTGCTTAGTTGTCACATCAGTGTATGTAGCTTCATAATTGCAATACTGGCAGGTGAATGGGCGACTGGGGCAATCATTCATCTTGTGCCCCTCGAGTTGGCATCGCTGGAAACCATCACCACAGGAATAAGGACAGGCCACTGTCACAAACTGGCACTCCCCCTCAACAGAGCTCTGGCTCAGATGTCTGTCAAGACTGCCCAACTCTCCAACCCACTCACATCCGAGGCTCTTGTTTGGGCAGTAAACTTTGAGCTCGTTTACTTTGCGCTTGAAAAATTTGTCAGGCATTGTAGTTAGATTTGTCTCCTTACACACAGGCTGTCCCTGCAGCCTGGAGACAGCCTCTTGTGAGAGGTGGTTCCCACAGCATGGGGTCAAGTGGGGATCTTGAAGAAGGTCCAAAGTAACCGGGCAGAAAAAATCTTCTGACGGCCTCTCAACAAAGTCATAGTCGTCTTCAGAAGCTTCAAGAGTAGCCATGACTTATAGCTATAGCTATAGGTATAGTAGCAGTAGTGCATACCTCAGGCTTTGGGTTTATTGCGTGAATCTGCACAGTATGTAGCTCCAAAGGGGTGGAACAAGAATTCACAAAGTCATATGTTCGTGAATATGTTTGATGAGCATGATAACGTATGTTCATTATGGGCTATGGTAGTCTTAATTGACTATGAATGCTTATAGCTATATTATGGGATCTGTTGATTATAACCATGGTTGTATGCATGCCATGGTGAATATGCATATGCTATGCATATAGTATGCGTGTTCTGTATAGATTATACGTTCTAGACTATAGAAGTCACAATGTTTAGGGCTGTTAAGTGGAGCTAGTTACCCGGTAACCATAGTCTCACTCTGAACAAGAATACTTTCACCATGGCCCAGTTGTAAATTTCTAGGTACTTTGTTTAGCCAACAGCTGTAAGCAGATATAGATTGGTGAAGTCCTGGCATCAATAAAAACATAATGATATAAAAAAAATTAATTCTGTGCATACATTATAGTAACTAGCTTCTATGATCTACAACAAAATGGGATCAGTATTAATAACAAGAAAAGTTCAGATGCTCCTAACAACAATTTTTGGTATTCAGAATTAAAATTTAGAGGCAATCACTTTTCAGGTACTTTCTATCTTCAGTGTTGAGGTCACTGTGGGCAATGAAATTGGAAGACCCCCAGCCACCGTCAGCCCTCTCCTGCTCCACCACTCTGTCAGCGTACTCGTCACTTGCCGAATCATTGTAGTTAAAGGTTGCATCCTTATGGCCTTCGTCGCTTTTCTGGTTCAGCAGCTGTATCGTGATGATTCCACGGAAGGGCCACTGCACTTCAGATAGTCATGAGAAAAAGTACCAGGCCCACAGCTGTGCTAAAGTAAAACACACATGTGGGCCTGCATGGGAGAGCACATCTGGTACATGATAGACTAGTGGTAGGGTAAACTGTTACTTGGAGATCAAAGGTCCTGTGCATAACTGGGACCCTGCCCCTCTGACATTATGCAACAGTGAGATTCGAGTAAAATATTCTTTGCCTTGCATACAGAGCTCAGTGCAAATATGGTCACAGCTTCAGTCTTCTCCTCATATGATCCCCCCTTTGATTCAGTAGCTTCACAAAACAGCCACTGCCTTTAGAGAACCATATTTAAAGTGCTTTTCAGCATGCTACATAGCTATATATTCTTACCACAGGCTGCTGTCACTGTTTCAGATGGCGGGACAAGATGCTATGGGATCAGAATTTGGTACAAATATAGTACTAGTAGACGTGCATGCATGGAGGGTCTGGGACAAGACTAATCTGGTACATGATTTAGGTTACAGCAACATTCATGCATGCCCCTGTTGGGAGTTTCCAATGCAACCTGATGTGACAGTAGCTGGTGAGAGGTGGATTCCACAGTATAACGGCTCTCAGAGAAGTTTTATAGTGACTTGGCAGCAGAAAATCCATTTCTCCCTTTTCATTTGTCAACGACTGCTGCTACTATATAGCTATAGCTATTGTAAAGTTAATAACTGGTCCGCCATTGTACCAATGTTCCAGCACCACCCCCTATTTGTGAAGCTAGTTCTCAGTACAACAAAAGCGCTATTGCTAGTGCATGCATTTAAATTCGGCTGGTTCCTGTATATCTACGTATACTAACTCTATTTTGCATGCACTGCCACGGAATATAGGGTAGCTATGAATTTAGATTCTGGAATGCAGTAGCAATAGTTAGTATAATAGTACAGGTAAAACAGATAAACACAACAATAAACCTGCAGCAGGGGCAGAGTAAAAAAGGAGCTAATTAACAGTAATGTTCGATATTCTGAACTTGAGGCAGTCATTTGTAAGATATTCCTTGTCTTTGGTGCTAAGTTCATTTTGGGCTATGAATTCGCGATAGCCCCAGCCACTGGTGGTTCTCTCCTGCCCCACCACCCTGCCAGCATACTTATTATCTGTTCTATCATCAAAGGGAAGAGTCGGCTCCCGATGTCCCCTGTCCCTCCTCTGATTCAATAGCTGTATCGTGATGTCTCCACGAAAGGGCCACTTCAGCTGATCATCATAATCACCTCTCATCAGGTGGACATACACCGATACATGAGTGCCCTTGCGATCACCACAGCCATTAGCGTTCACTCTGAGGCACATCTTGTACCCCCCGATGTGGGAGTAGAAGGGAGGGCTGAACCAGGCGTTGTCTGCTTTCCTATGCACCTCAAAGTCAGTCATCACCATGTCAGGTGGAGTTACGAAGACAGGCGTGAGGGGCTTCTGTACATCTTGGACTACTCGGGTTAGAGTTGACATAAGAGCCACAATTTGTTTCTGTTGCTGTTCAACTGTAGTCTGCAGTTCTTTAATGGTAGAATCCTGCCGTACAATTCTGGCATTCTGCTCTTCAATTTTTTCTTCCGCTACCGTGGAGACCATGAACAGGTGTGTTTTCATATTCTCACTCACATGGTCTTGCATGTATTGACGCTGACATTCAAATTCACAGCCAGCATGGCTGAACTCACACTCTACCACTTGCAAGGGACATTCTTCCTCCAGGTGCTCCTCCAGATCCTGCCGCTCAATCACATCCCCTCCACAATCATTTGGACACTGGAGGGGATACTTCTCACAAAGTAGCCAGTGTTCAGTAGTCACTTCAGTGTATGTAGCTTCATAATTGCAATACTGGCAGGTGAATGGGCGACTGCAACAATCATTCATCTTATGCTCCATGATTTCACAACGTTTAAAGTCCTCACCACAGGAGTAAGGGCAGGCCACCGTCACAAACTGGCACTCCCCCTCCTCTGAGCTCTCATTCAAATGCTGGTCCAGGTCACCTCGCTCACCAGCCCACTGGCAACCAAGACTCTTGTTGGGACAATCAACAGGATACTTCGTGCAGATAGGCAAGTGTTCATCTTTGGGAGCTTGGATAGAAGCCATGCCTTTTTTTGAAGTAGCTAATTATAGACTACTGTTTTGTAGCTAACTAGCAATAACCACACACACTCTGTTATATAGCCAGCAGCTATTCTTGGCTAACTTTGAGGCGGCATAGGATAGCTAGCTACACATGAGTAGCATGTGATAGCTAATGAATTAAGATACTGATAATGCACACACTATGAATTACTCAGATGATAGTTCTTATTGTTGCATAGCTATATACAAGTTGGGGGTGGAACTGCCTGAGGAAGTGGTGCCGCAGCCACTGGTCTTGATAATAAATATCTGATGAGAGTGTGGCATCACTGAAGAAGGGCTGTTGGAGAAGATTCATATACCTAGTGACCTGGCTAGTCCAAAATCCATACAGGTTTTTATTTTTTGCGCTTCAATTATGGGATTTGTTTGCTCCCTTGTAGTTGTATGGCTTTTCGAAGTGAAACAATATATTACTAGGCATAAAATATTGCTACCGTTTTAAAAAAAACAACACCATGCAGCTAGCTACAGTCTACCCCAGTATCCCAGTTACCAGAAGTGCAAGCATCTGTGAAGCGGGGCTACCAGATGGAGTATCCTTTTCTCATGGCATGTGCTTAGCCCAGTGTTCTAGTACTCTTTTTCTATTAGTACGTTCTCCCCGTGCACCTTTAAACTCAAGCCGCATGGACTGTAGTTTGGAGTTAGACTAATCCCAGTAGCAAACACTTAGTTTTATGTGTACGGTTCACAATTTGCATGTGCATGCTAGCTTATCTACTTTGTACACTTCAGAATTCAGTGCAGAACAACCTCTCAAATTAGAGCAAGTACACTGTACACATAGACCAACTCAAGAGAAAGATGAATATAAGTATAAAACATTACTGCAAGTACTAAAAGTTTCAGATGCTCCTAACAACGATTTTCGATATTCGAAACTTGAGGCAATCATTTTTGAGGTACTCTCTATCCTCAGTGTTGAGGTCACTGTGGGCAATGAAGGTGGAAGATCCCCAGCCACCGTCAGCCCTCTCCTGCCCCACCACTCTGTCAGCGTACTCGTCACTCGCCGAATCATTGTAGTTAAAGGTTGCCTCCTTATGGCCTTCGTCGCTTTTCTGGTTCAGCAGCTGTATCGTGATGATTCCACGGAAGGGCCACTTCAGATAGTCATCATGCTCTCCTCTCATCAGATAAACGTATACTGAGACATGCGTGCCTTTGGAAATGCCCCAGCCATTGGCAACCACATTAAAGCACAGCTTGTACCCTCCAGTGTGAGTATAGAAAGGCGGGCTTAGCCAGTAATCTTTCTTCAGGTGCTCCTCATAGCCGGTCAACAATATGTCAGGTGGAGGTACAAATATGGGGGCTATGGGCCGGTGCATATCTGACGCTACTCGAGCCAGAGCCGCCATTAGGGTCATGATTTGTTTCTGTTGCCGGTCAACGGTAGTCTGCAGTTGCTCCGTTTTGGACTGTAGCGCATGAGAAAGATTGTTCAGATGGACTTTCACGTTCTCGTCCAAGTGAGTCTGCATGTGTTGACGCTGACACTCAACTTCACATCCGGCATAGCTGAACTCACACTTGATCACTTGCAGGGGACAGGCTTCTTCCAGATGTTTTTGGAGGTGCTGACGCTCGATTTTCTTCTCTCCACACTTGTTCGGACATTCAATGGGAAACGTATCACAGACCAACCAATGTTCGTCCATCACTTCGATGTAGGTGGCTTCGTGATTGCAATACTGGCACACAAATCGACGGCTAGGACAATCCTTCGCTTTGTGGTCCTGAAGTAGAGAGCGTTGGAAACTACTACCACAGGAGTGAGGGCAGGCCACTATCACAAACTTGCAGTCCCCTTCGACAGAGTCCTCATTTAGGTGCTTTTCGAGATCACCCAACTCGCCCACCCACTCACATCCGAGGATTTTGTTTGGGCAGCGAACTTTGAGCTCGTTGACTTTGCGCTGGAAGAACTTGTCAGGGACCGCGATGAGACTAGCCTCCTTGCAAACAGGACACGTCTTCCCCTGCAGCCTGATGACAGCGGCCGGCGAGAGGTGGTTCCCACAGCACGGCGTCAAGAAGGGCTCCCGAAGTAGATCCATAGTGACCGGGCAGTAGAAGTCCTCCGACGGTTTCTGAACGAAATCGTACTCAACTTCCATAGCTTGAAGGGACGCCATGTTTCCTATTGCTGTATGACGATAGCAGCAGGCTCAGTAGACAACGAACGCCCCAGTCAGTACCGGTAAGCTACTACGATTTGGGTGGCGTATCGTAAGCGGATATGAGCGGCAAGTGATAATGAATTTAATCAGCCCACGAATCCTTTAGTCAGGTTTTGGGGGCGGGGCTGGACTGCTACGGTGCAAAGGTGGACGGAATAGTTAATATTCTGGAATGCAGCATCAGTTTGGCAAATATGTCTTGAGCCACGTTAGAAAATCGTACGTTTGCTAAAAGGTTAAATTTATTCACGTGAGAACGTAACGTCAAGGTGACTTCTGGGCCGCGCCTACTCGATACATTCGCCAAACTGGTCGCACATGTGTGACGTACAGCTAACATTATAATGGGTGGAGTAAAAGTACAAGTGACATGAATTTTATCCACAAATTAGAACTCTGAAAAAATGATTTGGTTCATACGGTCCAGTGAAGGAGAGGGATGCCTACTTTAGCCAGCCACCTGAGGCAGAAGCCCAGGAGAGTGTCCCACAGCTCCCTGGCTATCGTGGAGCGGAGATAGAGCACTCGCGACGCCAACAGAAACATCAGAAGATTGAAAGTGTAACGAATGTTGCGAAGTCTGAAGTGTGTGTGGGGGGTGGGGGTGGGGAGGGGGGAGGGGGAGGAGGAGGGTGGGAGGGGGAGGGGAGGGAGAATGGAGACATGCATTTCATTTCTAGAATTTTTTGAGGTCCCAGTGATAGAATTTGGGCTGGTAGGCTTTTGAAAGATGAATACGCGTCTTACCCCATTTTGATGCTAAATGTATGTAAATCGTTCCATTTAGTACCCACCTAGTGATCTGTCGCCTAGCAACAGGCAGATTGGCAAGGTCCTCATTGAGCAGGTATCTCTTGGTGCCCATACAGAAGCTATCGATGTACTTCTCCCACTGCAACTTGCTGATATCAAAATCGTATATCTGGCCACGAGGGTGGGTGGGGGGGGGGGGGGGGAATAGCAAATTACATAATACACTGTACTCTCCAAAACAGAATGAAAATGTTTCGCAAAGAAATGAAGGGAAGGTTTTAGGCCAGCGTTTTGAGTACACACTTTTAGTTAGTTACTACATGTTAGCTGGAGTTAGCCTCGTCCCCAGGCTCTCCCTTGGAAACATGGGGGAGAGTCTGGTAGCTTTCTCGAGTAATTATTGTACAATGTGTAGGGCCAGGATTGATCGAAAGACAATTGTGTTTCTCTATCATTTATCTGAAATATTAATGCTTCAGCACTCGGTCTGTGGTACTATTAACAAGCCCTAAAGATTAGCATGTGAAGTGTACATTCAGTGCCTTTCCTTGGTGTCTGAGAACTACAACTGTGGCCGCCTACACGAAATTGAGTCCTTTCTACCCTGAACATTAGCCTCGTTCCCAGGGTCCACTCCCCAGCTGAGGCTATCTGAACGTCACTCGCATGAGAAAAGACACCAGCTCTCCCTTGTATTCAGGAGAGTCAGGGGATGGAGGCTAAAGTGAAGTACTTACTGCAGACACAGCAGCTGTTAATAACAGCTTACTTCTCTGTCCTGTTCACTCAGAAGAGAAAGGAGTTTATCTGAATTGCGGTGTGTCCACTGAGTGTGTGTGTGTGTGTGTGTGTGAGTCAGAGGTAGGGGATAAAATGAGGCATACGAGTACTTGCAAACTCCTCAGCTCACACTCCAGTCATTTTGTGTGAAGTAATCCAATTGTCCCACTGCCTTGTCCATCTTCTGGTACAGGCGTAACATCCTGGATGGGGAGGGAGGGAGGGATGGGGAGAGAGGGAGGGAGGGATGGAGAGAGGGAGGGATAGGGAGAGGGAGGGAGGGAGGGTTGGGAGGGAGGGAGGGAGGTACAGAGAGAATAAGTGAAAAACAAAATATTCCCCTCACTTCCACTAGTTGAGAAATGGAGAACGTTCAGTAAATTGTAAACTGCATTTAGCAAATGGACAACTGAAATTCTTGGGTCTAGCTACTAGAGTCGATCAGGGGCTTACTTTGTGAGCACGGCTTAATGCCACCTCAACTAACACAGTCACAGACGTCATGTGACTTGCTACAATCACGTCACATGACATGCCTTACCTCGGCTTCTTGCCAATGAGTCGTAGCAGTAGATCGGCGAAGAATCCCGGCACCAAGTGCATGAAGAAGTTCAAACATGGCCACGTGCTCCTAAAAAAGGTAAGATGTACATTATCAGCAGGTAGTCTCGTGCCCAGACGTTCACGCCCTCCCGGCGAAAGAACGTCTGGTGTTCTAAACGAACTTTCTTGTCACAGACCCCACGATCGCTGATAATAAATCTCGAATGTGATTGGTCACTGTATATACGGTATGTTTCAAATTTTCATTCTAATTTATCAAACTGACCAATAGTATTAAAGATTTTTCGAACTAACGTCATGGCAACTTTGCGGAAGGTCTGAAAGCTGCAATCCGATTGGACCCTTTGGAATTCCAAAGGGGAAAGGCGTCTGTGACAAGAAAGTTCGTTTAGAACACCAGACGGTCTTTCGCCGGGAGGGCGTGAATGTCTGGGCACGAGACTAATCAGCACGCTGGCTGAGTATAGCAAGTAGCAGAGAATACCGAAACTCCGGTTTGCACTTGATGACCCAAGGCCTTCGGAACACCTGGTCAAACGGGTTTTTCATGTATGACTGTACCACGTATTTATCTATAAAGAGCAATAACACAAAGACAGATTCACAACAGCTTCTGAAATAGAGGTAGCAGTTATGCCTCATTCCCAGTCTCCACTCCCAGCTTTTTTTCACATGTTGCAAAAAAAAAAAAGTGGCCCCTTTACAACATGTGAAAAAAAAGCTGGGAGTGGAGACTGGGATCCGGGAATGAGAGGTGGAAATGACACCATAGTTCATAATGATGACATCACATTTGTTTGTTTTTTAGCAAGTTATAACCTACATACGTAGTTCGTTCCAACTGATGGGGTTTTTTGAGCCGGAGGTGAAGTTGTAGACGATGGGCTGAGAGGCGTGGTTAATCCCAGTGAACCAACCAATGGAGATCAGCATATTGTTCACTAAGTCAACGGGGACAATGTCCGCTACACCATCGCCCTTGACACGCAAGACTCGTAGCAGACCCTTTCCAACCTGGGAGGGGTGTGGCAGGAGGATTGAGTGCGAAGGGGGGGTCGACAGGAAGGTACTGCCTAAGTTACATGTATGCTCCTCAGCTATTGAAAATTATTGGGGAATGGAATCTGAGAATGGAACCTGGGAGTAACCTGAAGTTCTCACTTACAGCAATAAAGAGGGCAGCTGGTCCATGGAGACAGTCCACCCATCCCTTCAGGTCGGAGAGAGAGAGAGAGAGAGAGAGAGTGTGTTGTTTTAGTTAGTATTAGTTAAAACAAATTTAGTAGAGGCCAAAACAGATTTAATTAGCATACTAAAACTGAAAGTTTCCCCTGAGGAATAAACTATAACCAAACTAAAAATTTTTGTCCCCAAAATGTACATTTTAGTTAGTTAACTGAAACTAAAAGGTATTTTAGTAATAGCTTAGAAATTTTAGTTAACTAACTATAACTAAACTTAATTTTGCACTCTAAAATAGAGTTTTAACTAAAACTAGAACTAAATTATATGAAGCCATACTAAAACAACACTGAACTTCTGTCATTGGGAAGAACACGTTATTAGGTATCACCCTAATGTCGTTCCCAGGCCCCCACTTTATTTGGTTGCACGAATAGCTGGAAAAAGCAGAGGCCTGGGGATGAGGCTAGCTAGCACATACATGCATCTTGTCCAGTTACTTGACACCAACTCTTTACTAAAACAAAAATATGGGTGTCTATATTACGAGAGTTTGAGCTCCTGTAAAAATACAGTTTCACGACTATAATGTCTGTCTGCCATGCAAAAATTTCGCCAAATGAGAAACTTAAACAGTCTAGTAAGAGTTGTCATGGTAACTCACCGGATAAGGCTCTCTGTAGCTGCCACCCACAATGGATGGTCTGTAAATGGCCAGGGGCAGTCCCTTGGCCTCTTGGAGGAGGATGTACTCTGCCATAGCCTTGGTGAAGGTATAGGTGTTGGGTTGGCCGGCCAGGAGGGTGGGCATGAGGACGTCCAGCTGTTCCTCTGACATCCAACTGAAGGGGGAGGAGCAGGGGGAGGGGCAAGAGGCGATGTTACGCTGTGAAACTTATTGTGACTCATAGTGAACTGCGAGATAGGAGAGATGTAATGACTTACTCCAACAGACTGAGAATCTTGTCCGGGTGTACTTGTGGAGGGTAGATGGTCTCTTCGATGATATTTGGTAGATGGCAATTAGCAAAGGCTGTTGAGACGTGGACAAAGGACTGTGGGAGGAGTGGGGAGAGGAGGGGGGAGCGGGGAGAGGAGGGGGGAGTGGGGAGAGGAGGGGGGAGCGGGAGAGGAGGGGGGAGTGGGGAGAGGAGGGGGAGTGGGGAGAGGAGTGGGGAGAGGAGGGGGGAGTGGGGAGAGGAGGGGGAGAGGGGAGGGGGAGCGGGGAGGAGAGGAGGGGGGAGTGGGGAGAGGAGGGGGAGTGGGGAGAGGAGGGGGGAGTGGGGAGGAGAGGAGTGGGGAGAGGAGGGCGGTGAAAGAACCGGAGCATGCAGTCTGTGGAAAATGCACCCAACTGCCAAATATAGGATTAATTTCCAGGCAGTAAACCCTGGATTAAATAATTATTAGGAGGGCACTGTCTTCAAAGTTTTGCTAAATTCCAAAGACATACCTCAAGTTTCTTCATCTTTCTGCATATCTTTGTGACCTCTTTGACCGCGACAACATTGATCGTCAGGGACTCCCTAGAAAGTGGGAGGGGAACAGACCATAAGTGAGCATGATACTGTGGTTTTAGTGATGGTTTCATCAGTGAACAACAGTCACACACATACACACACACACACACACACACACACACACACCTCAATGGAGCATCAAATCTGATGGTGGCTGCCAGATGGAACACGACTGCCACATTGTCAATGAGCAGCTGCATGTCACTCTCGTTGAGCCCCAGGCCGGGCTCCATGATGTCCCCTGCCACTGGCAGGAGCTTCTCAAACACAGCTGGCTGTTCATCGTGAAGTTTTTCGAATACCTGTGTGTGTATGTGTGTTTGTGTGTATGCATGCATGTGTATGTGCATGTTGTATATGTGTGTGTGTGTGTGTGTGTGTGTGTGTGTGTGTATGTGTGTATGCAGAAAGATATATGTATACCCATGATACAGGAAATACTATCTGACCTCTCTCCACTCTTGAAGGGGTCAATGTTTAGCCACCAGGCTTGCGAGGTCATAGCATCAGTAGATTATAGGAGGAAGCCAGGAGACCAATACAGGAACATAAAGCAACACTGAAAAAGGCTTCACCTCTCCGGGAGTCACTTTGCCTTGTCCCCAGGCTCTCATGCACGTTTCAATTGTTACTGGAGAGCCCGGTATATTTTCTCGCGTGATTTAACCGTTACTTAATTGCGAGTGGGCAGGGACTGCTCGAAAGACGATTGCACTGCTGGTGACACATGACTACTGTTTCATGATATCACCTTCAAAATCAGACTATTGAACTGGGAATTATCACGCAGACAATTGCTAAAAAGTAACCTCCAAAAGGTCACATCAGGGAGTGAAGGGTTGTAGGGTGTGCAGGTTTCCCTACTCACATACCTAAACAATCACCATGGATACTTCACCCCATTTGTATATGTAACCAGCTGCATTTTATCTAAAGCACAGACTTGGAGGACAAACCTCTTTAAATTAAATATTCATCCTTGCTCTTTGAATTTAGAGTAAGTTACCAGTTAATCGAACCCAAACTATCACCGCTCCATGAAATTAAAACTATTGTATGAACTTGCAGAAACATTATAGATCGTGTCATGTTGGGCCAATATTGAGGCCCTACCAATGAACTTTATAGCTTGCATCGTCACCTCACTTCATGCGTCAAAATAACGGCTGCATTTTATTCAAACTCAGGAACGCACTACTAGGCGCACTTTTTTCGCGCGAGACAAGTTTTGCTATATTCGCAATTGAGTCCTCGACCGCGAAATTTAGTACTCGCGAATTACGCTTCGTATCTCGCTCCAGTTCTGCAATTACATGTACCCCCGGCTCCACTTTACCTTATGGTCTGAACATAGATACCATAACCCTATGGTTTATAGCATCTATGATGTAAATTTGAGCTGTACCTTTGATCCGAGCATGTCTGTGACGCGGTCTTGCACTGACTTGGCCTTCTTCGGGCGCACGAGGACAATCAGCTGCCCAATGTTGGGGACGGACCGTAGTAGCTTCTCCACCAGGCACTTGCCCAAGAACCCCGTCGCTCCAGTGATGAAAACATCTTTGTGAGAGTAGAATTCGCCTATTGACGGCCACCCATTCTCGCGAGCAGTTGCCATCTGATTCTCCGCTTGTGTGACCTCTCTCGTGCAGACCCCACCGTATACGCGTACTATGGCGCGCGCGCGCGAAGTCGAGTCTGCAGCTGGGCGCCCCAGGCATGCACGTGCGTGCACGAGGCTGCCTCTGGCTAGCTAGGCGCATGGCGTACGCATGTACGTACGTACGAGTTATTGTCACATGTGCCGTGCACGTGACATCAGCTGTGGAGTGCGACTATAGCATGCCTTGGCATAAGGAAATTTAGCCTCATTCCCAGGCTCTTGCGTAGGCAGTCTGGGAGTGAGCGTATTAAATAGGAAAGTACACAGGCATAAATTATTGCCACATATTGTCAACGATTAGGGTTAGGCGAAGTTGACTGAAAACAGAATAACTTATATAATAATCTGGAATGCAGCAGCACATGTAAGGCAATAGGACATTGGAAAAAATAAAACTTTTAAAATCTAGTTATAATTATAATAGGTGGGGTAAAAGTATAAGTGACATGAATTTATCAACAAATCAGATTCTAACAAAGAAAATAGAACGATTTGGTTCATATGGTCCTGTGAAGGAGAGGGATGCCTACTTTAGCCAGCCACCTGAGGCAGAAGCCCAGGAGAGTGTCCCACAGCTCCCTGGCTATCGTGGAGCGGAGATAGAGCACTCGTGACGCCAACAGAAACACCAGAAGATTGAAAGTGTAACGAATGTTGCGAAGCCTGAAGAGTGTATGTATGTGTGTGGGGGGGGGGCACATATTTCCTGGTTTAGTGGGTTACACATTCCAATACTACATGTATGCAAGTCATTCTATTTAGTACCCACCTAGTGATCTGTCGCCTAGCAACAGGCAGATTGGTGAGGTCCTCATTGAGCAGGTATCTCTTGGTGCCCATGCAGAAGTGGTCGATGTACTTATCCCACTGCAACTTGCAGATATCAAAATCGTACACCTGGGAAATAACAAAGGGAAACACCCCTTAAGTGGGCGTGTTTTACTCCCCCCACAGCAAAAAAAATCCTATATGAAACCCTGCCGTGAAGAAGTGCACTCCATGTGGAAGCCATGGAGTCTGCTGGGACCAGATGGACTTCCAAAGCAGTCCACTTGACACTCTGAATACAGTATAGCCATTGTGTCACGCCACAATTAATTTTATGCCATTAATAACAACTTACTTCTCTGTCGTGTTCACTCAGAAGAGAAAGGAGTTTATCTGAATTCCGATGTGACCACTGTGTGTGTGTGTGTGTGTGTGTGTGAGTGTGTGTATGAGTCAGAGGTGAGGAGTGAAATGAGGCATGTGAGTATTTGCAAATTCCTCTGACTCACATTCCAGTCATTTTGTGTGAAGTAATCCAGTTGTTTTACAGCTTTCTCGATCTTCTGGTACAACCGTACCATCCTGGGAGGGGGGAGGGAGGGAGGGGAGGAGGGAGGAAGGGAGGGGAGGAGGGAGGAAGGGAGGGATAGAATAAGCAAAAAACAATAAACGAATGAACATAAACGGGCACTAACAACAAACTGTAAACCACCTATTAACAAATCAACAACTGCTTCACATGCAAGTCCTTTTATAGACATACATACAGGTTAACGCCAACTCAACTAACATGGTCACAGACGTCACGTGACTTGCTACAGTCACGTCACATGACATGCCTTACCTCGGCTTCTTGCCAATGAGTTGTAGCAGTAGATCGGCGAAGAATCCCGGCACCAAGTGCATGAAGAAGTGATAGTATGGCCACATGCTCCTAAACAGGGTAAGATGTCCGTCATCAGTAGGCATGCACCTGTTCGCCTTCCGATTACCAGTGCATACACGCAGAGGGCTAGCCTCGTTCCCAGGCTCCACTTCCCAGCTTTTTTTTCCTCTGTGCGAAAAAAAAGCTGGGGAGTGGAGCCTGGGAACGAGGCTACAGAGGGTCTTGAGGGAATTAAGTTGCATTACGAGTGCTGGACTCACAAACATACATGTACATGTAGACAGATACTACACAGAACGCTAAGGCCACTTCTTGCAAGTTTAATTATCAGCACACTGGCTGTATGTAACAAGTATCAGAGAGTGTTGCAACTCACGGTGGGCGGCACGGCATGATCCAAGGCCTTCTAAAGACCTGGTCAAACGGGTTATTCGTGTATGCCCGCACCACGTATTCACCTACAGAGAGCAATAACACAACAGTGACTTAAGGTACACATACGTACATGTAGCTTCCAAATCACAAAAAATAGGTAGAAAAAGGCTTGGCACAAAAAAAATGGGCCCGGCTGGGGATTGAACCCAGAAACTTTTGAACACAAGTCAGATCTTACCCACTGAGCTACATGTACTGCATTCAAGCACACAGTCTAAGCATGCTCTTACTGTTGCCATAGGATCTTGTAGTTTTTATAACACTTTCAAAAAATAATAGCAAATAAGTGTAGGTGAAGAAATGAGGAAATCATGTAGTTTTCACGGAAATTTACTCTCGGGGTTCATTTAGGAAAATCTCCAAGGGGGGGGGGGGGGGGCAATAGCACGTCGAAAGACATTTTGTGGGGGGAGGGGGGGTTTGCATATAGTGAGCAGTATTCAATTTTGAAGGGTTGAAATCCCCAAGGGGGGGGGGGTGAATTCCCCCTAAATGAAGCCATGACTCGTACGCAGTGGAACACTGTACCTATGTCAGGACAGAATGTGGTTGGCCTGACATTGTCCGGTGGCTTAAAACAATGCTTTAAAATATGACATCACAGTTTATAAAATAATGTCGCCTTTCTTATCTGTGTAAGGTATAACCTACGTACGTAACTGAATCCAATTGACGGGGTTTTTTGAGCCGGAGGTGAAGTTGTAGACGATGGGCTGAGAGGTGTGGTTAATCCCAGTGAACCAACCGATGGAGATCAGCATATTGTTCACTAAGTCAACGGGGACAATGTCCGCTATACCGTCTGGCTTTCCGCGAATGATTCGTAGCAGACCTTTGCCGACCTGGAAGGGGCGTGGCATAGGGTAGGTGTGGCAGATGGAAGAAGGGAGGATTGAGAGAGAGGAAGAGATAGTCGGCAGGAAGGTATTACGCTACCATTTCCCAAGTTCCATTCCTCAAACTCTTGGGGAGTGTGACCTGGGAATGTGACTTACAGCGACAAAGAGAGCAGCTGGTCCATGGAGACTGTCCACCCACCCCTGCAGGTCGGAGAGAGAAACATGTCATCAATTGCTGTTGTTCACTCCATATCCTGCCCTGCTATACCCATCAAAACTTGGCTGCATATAGATAGAAGCTCCTGCAAACAGCAACAGGTTTGCTAGGTTAGTGTGAACCACATGGCAACGTTCTTATTTATTAAGTAATGAGTTTTTCCATTGTTATAATTTGAATGAACACAATCGTTAGGTAATGGCTAACGAATACATCTAATAAACTAGGGTACCATTTCATACAGAAGTTTTTGCCGGGGGTGGGAAAAAATGATGTGTGCGGAACCACGCCCCCCTACAGGGTATGGGGCATGCTACCCCAGGAAATTTACATTCTCTGAGAAGGTTGCTTCTGGGGCCCCAAAAATGCTGAAAATTAGCTACAAATAAACTATAGAGTATCAAAAAAATATCAAATTCAAAATTCTGGGGTGGAGGAGGGGGAATCCCAGCCCCCCTCCCCCCTCAATGTTATGCAGTTGTAATGTTATGCAGACTCAAATATTATGCAGTTGCCATAGTAACTCACAGGAAAAGGCTCTCTGTAGCTGCCACCCACAATGGATGGTCTGTAAATGGCCAGGGGCAGTCCCTTGGCCTCTTGGAGGAGGATGTACTCTGCCATAGCCTTGGTGAAGGTGTAGGTGTTGGGCCGGCCGGCCAGGAGGGTGGGCGTGAGGACGTCCAGCTGTTCCTCTGACATCCAACTGAAGGGGGAGGGGCAATGTTACGCCATGAAAAATACTTCAAAGGATTCTATCATTACTGTGACCCACAGTGAAACACAAGGTTCTAGAATTTGGAAATGAGGTTGTAACGGACCCTATTTCGCAGACGGTAAATATATATGAAACCATGGATGCTTTTGTGTTTGCATGCAGAGGTAAACAAGCATGTTTGTATGTTTTCGTACAAGAGTGAAAACATGGATGTTTTCATGTAATTTCTCCATTTATTGCATACCTTTCCCCATTACATCATAGTAGGAAAATTGCATGCATGCACCAACTTGCAAATAAGCTTGTCCTCATGTTCTCTGGTATTACTACCCCCCATTACATGGAGTTGACTTACTCCAAAAGACCGAGAATCTTGTCCGGGTGTACTTGTGGAGGGTAGACGACCTCTTCAATGGCATTTGTCCGATGGCAGTTGGCGTAGGCAGTTGAGACGTGGACAAACGACTGAAGTGGGAGCGGGGAGAGGAGGGGGGGGGGGGGGGGGAGAGGAGGGGGGAGTGGGGAGAGGAGGGGGAGTGGGGAGGAGAGGAGGGTGGTGAAAGAACCGGAGCATGCAGTCTGTGGAAAATGCGGCCAACTACCAAATATATGTCCAGACAGCAAACCCTAAATCAATTAATTAGGTGGGCACTGTCTTCAAAGTATTGCAAAATTCCAAAGACATACCTCAAGTTTCTTCATCTTTCTGCATATCTTTGTGACCTCTTTGACCCCCACAACATTCATCGTCAGGGACTCCCTAGAAAGTGGGAGCGGTACAGAGCATAAGTGATACCATAGCCTGAGGAACACCGAAAGTGAAAACCATAAACCCCTCCCTTAGAGATCTCAGAGCTAAGTATGTCCACTATCTTTTCACCTAGGTATTGCAAAAGCTGTATGGAGGGACTTCAGCTACAGATGTAGTATTGAGCGGTATTGCATTTTACCCTGTTCGATTATTGTTATCACAATTATCCCGATAATTCAATATTATTGAAAACGGTATACTATGATGATGTTATATTGATGTAAACACAATTTATAGCCAATACAAATATTGCTACACTGCATTCAGGCAAACACTTAGAATTTTAATGTCACAATGATTTACCTGTGTACATCGTTCGCAAAACTGCCTGGCAATACCAGCGATATTGACGATATTATTGCCTTCATGATATTTCGATAATTGCTTGTGATATTCATTATCATGACTTTCAAGTATCACGATATGACGATATTACTGAAATATTGCCCATCTCTATACAGCTGCAGTAACGTTTCAACCACACAGGCATAATTAGTGGCTTTCAAAAACAGATGCCATGGCTCGAGGACATCCTTACCACTGGAATAGAAGTCGAACATATTTGGGCAGCTACATGTATAATTGTAATTGCCACGACAACCAGCGAAAGCTAAAGACCATGGTAGTCAAGAAGATGTATATGACAGCTTGTAAACTACCGATGCTACGTACGTGATTACACACAAATACACACCTCAATGGAGCATCAAATCTGATGGTGGCTGCCAGATGGAACACGACTGCCACATTGTCGATCAGCAGCTGCATGTCACTCTCGCTGAGCCCCAGGCCGGGCTCCATGATGTCCCCTGCCACTGGCAGGAGCTTCTCAAACACAGCTGGCTGTTCATTGTGAAGGTTCTCAAATACCTGTGTTGTGTGTGTGTGTGTATTTATGCACGCATGTGTGTGTGCATGCCGAGAGATACACACTTGATTATAGGAGGAAATGACATCTTAACGAGATCAGTAAAGGGAAACAACATTAATTGTGTGTGGGCAGGAACAACACGCCTGATACAGGAAGTATAATTTGACCTCTCAATGTTTAGCGACCTGGTTTGTTAGATCAAAGCGTCACTTGCTTGATTATAGGAGGAAATGACATCTTAATGAGATCAGTAAAGGGAAACAACATTAATTGTGTGTGGGCAGGAACAACACCTCTTGATGGAGTCTCTAATTTAGTGCAGCAGCTACAAGTGGAACAAGTATAGCCTGAGAAATCCGACTGTCCTCACCGCTGTAAAAATTCACCCCCTAGCAACAGCTCTGCTGCATGATCTCACCGTGTGATAATACAAGCACAATACACAATGTAGTCATGCATGGGCTGATTTCCATGGTGAGATCATGCAGCAGAGCTGTTGCTAGGCTGCGTCGCAAAAAGCTTAATGATTGTGCTATGCATGTAGTAAAAAAACTGGTAGTGGAGACTGGAGAATGAGGCTATGTGCTATCAGTATATCTATATCTGGTGAGGGTTCTAGCCTTGTCCCTAGGACTCTCCTCCAAAGGTCAGATCAGGGATTGTAGCAGGGGGGAGGGGGTCAGACAAGCCTCATGCACACGTGTAGGTAATTGCATGCCAATGTCGCATGTGAAGAAAATACGGAGTTGTGCGACTAAGATACGGAGTTAGCTAGAAAGAAACTGCTGTAACTTGCTTAGCGGGGCTCAATGGGGCTCAATCAACGGATTTACTTAGCTTTGCTTGCGCACGTGACCATGTCCTACAGGCCCTGCAAGGCATGCTTAACCTTTCCACCTAGTACCTACATGTAGATTGGTTCACTTTTAAGGCTGCACTCAGTCACTACTGAGATTTCCCTACTCACATACCTAAACAATCACCACGGAAACATAGCTTACATCATCACCACATTTCATGCTAGTCTTGCGTGGCCAGACCCTTCCCACCGCGAAAAACGAGGAAAAGTAAAAAGGGGGAGGAGTCAAGGAAGAAGGGTCTGGGGACTCTGAACAGGACGTCGTAACCTCAATCAGATTGCAGCAGTCATATGACTAGGTAATACATTGCATGATATTAAAAAAAAAAAACCGACTCTCTACTTCACGCAGGAATGGGACATGTTATTGCTTGCGTAGTACTCTTCGGCGCTTCTCTGAGGCAGTCGAAGCAACGATTTGCTTGCACAGGTCACATGTATTATTACGTAATATGTTAAAGTAGCCTAATAATTACATTCCATTGTAAAACAGCTTCCTGTTCGGAGTCTCCAGACCATTCTTCCTTAACTCCTCCCCTTTTCCTCATTTTTCACGGCAGGAAGGGTCTGGCAACGCGAGACTATTTCATGCCTCATTCCCAGGCTCCCTCCCCAGTTTTTTTTCCGCCTGGTGTTAACCGTGCAACATCATGCGAAAAAAGCTGGGGAGCGGAGCCTGGGAATAAGGCTATACACACTTCCAAGTGTAAAGTATTAATGTGATACTCGTCCGATGCCCTATAGGCAAAATGAGAGTTTGACGGTTGTAACTGTGTAAACGGTTAGGCTTTAGTTCAGACAGCTTAACGTAATTAAGCACTTGAGAGCAACTGCCCATTTGCTCAGTGCAAACCTCTGTAAACATAAACGATATGTTTAGATATAGAAACTCTACCTTTGATCCGAGCATGTCTGTGACGCGGTCTTGCACTGACTTGGCCTTCTTCGGGCGCACGAGGACAATCAGCCGCCCAATGTCGGGGACGGACCGTAGTAGCTTCTCCACCAGGCACTTGCCCAAGAACCCCGTCGCTCCAGTGATGAAAACATCTTTGTGAGAGTAGAATTCGCCGATTGACGGCCACCCACTCTCACTGGCAGTTGCCATCTCCACTTGTGTCTCAAACTGCATCGCGTAAAAAACTATTGGGCTAGTCTCTGCGGCAACGTTTCACGCCCTTGTAGTCCCACCCACTCTTCTTGAGGTTGACCTCAGCTTGGCGACCTTAGGAGGGTGTGTACGTGTTGCATGCGGTAGCATGTGATTATCACATTTGTCATGACGTCAGCTGTGCTGTATTTGGAGTGGTAGTCTCGTGCGCGGACCGCACGCCACGCCTCGTCTGATCCTGTCTAGGAGCATGGCTGGAGTGATTGAAGCTGGCACGGCTGGCGTACTGGCTGCTGCGTGTGCAGTCATTTTTGGTCTTTTTAACAGCATACAACCTCAACCGTACATGGTAAGCATTGCATTTGGTTACGTCACTCAGTGCCTTAACCACCCACGCAGTGCCTATCCGCCCACATTAATAATTAATTCTGTGGGTTTGAAGCTGTACTAAATTTTTTAATGCTGCGAGCTGACCAGGAAGCAAATAAATGCAAAGTTACATTAGTTACCTGCAAAAAGTATATACTATGCATGCCGTATAGGGGCGCTCACAAACTGCTTTGCATCACGCTTGTCATTGCAACGCTAAGGTCAGACCCTGCCCTCCCCCCTCTTAACGTCACAACCGAAGACAGCATTCTGCTGCAGACTCAATGGATAAAATAGCCGAAAACATCTGCATTTTAATATTGATGAATTTTAATGATGGCCCCTCAGTATGAAGACCCGGTCTCGTCCTACAGGACGAAGTGTTCCACGTCCCCCAAGCCCAGCAGTTCTGTGCCCATAACTTCTCCCACTGGGATCCGATGATCACCACCCTCCCTGGCCTCTACCTCTCCAGCCTACTCTGGGTAGAGCCGTTGTCATGGCTACTGCAGACTCCACCCCCCTCCCTTTGTAGCACAGCCGTCCTGAGGGCACAAAATGTCATCCTCACGGTGCTGTTATTCTTTCTGCTGCACTGGCTACTAAGGAAGCTACGAAGGACAGGGTCTCAGCAGTCGTTCGGTAAGCTAGTTTATGCCCACTCTCTCTCTTGTAGTGTATAACTAGTTGCATGCCTGTTTTCTTTTTTACTATCATACTGCCTCCCCTCTCTCCTCTCCCCTCCTCTACTCCCTCTCCTCCTCCACTCTCTCCCCTCCACTCTCTCCCCCCTCCACCACTCTCTCTATCTCCCCTCCCCTCCCCTTCCCTCCAGAGCTCCTTCTGTCAGCCCTCAACCTCACCACCTTCCCACTCCTGTTCTTCTTTGCCTTCCTCTACTACACCGACGTTGGGGCAACCGCCATGGTCCTCCTTGGATACGCCCTCTCCACCCGGCAACACCACTGGGGAGCAGCAGCTGCCCTCACGTTTGGTGTCTGCTTCCGACAAACATCCATCGTCTGGGTGGTCTTTGTGGCCGGTACAGCTGGACTGCAGGTCATTGAGCCGAAGTTCCTGACAGAAAAGACGTGTCTAAACACTCAGTCTGTGTTTACGTACCTCACTGCAGTTCTAAAGTCTCTCTTCGCCAGCATACCGTCTCTTCTAGCGGAGCTGTGGTCCTATGCCGTGGTGATCTTTGGCTTCCTAGCGTTTGTAGCCTGGAACGGATCAATAGTCGTTGGCGACAAGAGTCACCACCAGGCTAGTCTGCACCTGCCCCAAGTCCTCTACTACGCTGTGTTTGCCTTCTTCTTTGCTAGCGGACAGCTCATCTTAAACTGGAGAATGGCGCTGGGATTTGCGAAGGCACTTTTGAGACCAAGATGGATTCTGGCCTTTATTCTATTGCTAGCTCTACAGGTCCTCGCTGTTCATTTCTTTACATATGCCCACCCTTTTCTCCTGGCCGACAATCGACACTACCCTTTTTACATATGGAAGAACATCTTCAAAAGATATGAAGCAGTCAAGTACTTTCTGGTACCAGGTTATAGCCTAGCGACCCTGTGGATTGTGTATGCGCTGCAGAGAACTCAGAACAGATTATGGGTCCTGCTCTACTGCGTGTGCTGCGTCGTGGCCTTGGTACCGCAGTCTTTGCTCGAGTTCCGCTACTTTATCATCCCCTACCTGTTGTTGAGACTACACCTACCCCAGGGCACCAAGCTGAACTTGGTGGCGGAGTTTGGGCTGTACACGGCATTGAATGTACTGACCATATACCTATTTCTGTATCGGCCTTTCCTCTGGCCTGGTTCAACTGCTAAACAACGATTTATGTGGTAGTCTGCCAGCTGCAGCTCATGTTTATGGCTTGGTGGCTATATTATTTTTTTTGCAGCAATGTGTCACGGTTGTTAACTAGTGGGCGGGGCTCAGAAATAATTGAAAATGAATATTGTTGTATAAACATCAAAATGGACGCAGTCGCTGATAAGACTGACCCCGCATTGCGAGTCAAACAGTTCGTTAGTAGCTATAGATACTAGTATCTTACAGAGTATAATTTGTCCTGAGGGCGTGTCCAGTCGCGACTATAGTGTGTTTGCCAACTCTGTGCCAACATTACATAATTATTAGAACGTCTGGTGTATAATTTATAATTTGTGTGTTGTTATTGTTACACTAGCCGAAATTAAACGGAGAATGGCCGAAGAGCTGCTGGATGCCTGTTGGGAAGGAGACTTCAGGAGAGCGGAGATCTTGGCCGGAGCAGGCTGGGCTGAGGAGGGAGAGGGAGACTTTGTGGGGGCGAAGGATGTTCGTGACTGGCTGGGGAGGACGCCTCTGCACCTGGCCTGCAGGAGCGGACAGCTGGGTGAGAGCTATAACAGATTGCTATCCTATGCAAGTTTACGGTTGTTTAGGCCACTTTTATTGGAACAAAACATTTTCAGTAGCACTTTTCTCTTGCTCATCTAGAATCCATCTCTTTTCCTGCAGATTTTGTCCGAGTGTTGATTCAGAGGCACAACTGTAATCCGCAGTGCAAGACGAACGACGGAGCAACCCCCTTGCACGAAGCTTGCATCCATGGTCGCGTTGAACTGGTGAAGCTGCTCATCGAAACATTTCAATGCAACCCTGGAATCAGGGACAATTTTGGGTGGACCCCCCTCCACATGGCTGTGGACTCCGACCATCCAAATTTGGAAATTGTGAGGTACCTGATCGTTAATTGCAGCTGCAATCCTAAAGGTGCAGATGAAGACGGGCTGACTTCGCTGCACCATGCTTGTGGGTGTTACTCCGATGTCTGTGACGGTGATGCTGTGGAGGAGTGTTTGAAGGTTGTGAAATTCCTCGTAGAGGACTGCAAATGTGACCCCAATGACCCCACTAGCGAAGGGATGAACCCTCTGCTGTTTGCCTGTCGAGCAGGATTGCTAAACGTTGTCCGCTTCCTCATTCTGGAAAACGATTGTGATGTTGTCGTTAGCGACAGCAAGGGCAACGGCCCTCTTCACTTTGCCTGTCAGAGTGGCAACCTTGAGACCGTACGGTTCCTGATTACGGAACAGAATTGCAACCCTAACGATGAAAACAGTGACGGGCAACCTCCTCTGAAGTTTGCCGAAGAACCTCCGATCATTCGAGAGCTGATCCGGTATGGAGCCAAACCGGAGAGAGTCTATGAGACGTACGGCCAAGTTTTGGGTGCACTCTCCAACCAACAGCCTCTGGAACCTCCGATTAAAGTCTTCATCACGGGGAATCCCGAGGTGGGTAAGAGCACTCTCGTTAGATCCCTCCAGGCGGAGACTGCAGGTCTCCTCGGCCGATTTCAGAAAGTGGAGGGAGTTGACGAGCGAACAGCTGGCATCATTCCCTATGATTTCGATAGCAGGAAATACGGTCGTGTGACACTCTACGACTTTGCCGGCCAGCGCGAGTTCTATCACAGCCATGCAGCTGTTCTCCAGACTGCCATCCAGTCTTCCCCGCCCATTTTTCTGATCGTAATCGACCTGCGAGAAGACGGCGACAAAATCAAGGAGAACGTTCTCTACTGGCTCTCGTTCCTCGAGAACCAGTGCATCTCCGTTAGCAACAAGCCACATGTCATCGTGGTGGGCAGTCACGCCGACATGTTGGTCCAGAACGAGGAAGACGTGAGACCAAAGATAAATCTTGTGAGTAGTCTGCAAAACGAGAACGTGTTCTCCTGCATCGAGTTCTCTGGTGTCGTTGCCATAGACTGCCAGTACCCCGAGTCTCCGGGCATGACCGAGCTGCGTCAGTTTCTCAAGAACGGCTGTGACGCCCTTCGAACTACAGCCGCCATCAACTTCAACTGCCACTGTTTCCTTGTGTACCTGTTGGATCGCTTTCGTGACATACCGGCTGAAAATCTCAACCGAATCAACGCCAAGATCAAGATAGAGCTGGCAGACGAAGAGACGCAAGACGCACTGGTCAGTTTTGTTCCAGAGAGTCTTGCCGCGCTCTGTAGCCTCTGTGACGAGCTTAATGATCGCGGGCACATCCTCTTCCTGAAGAATCTCGCCGTACTTGAGGACAGCTGGGTCATCATTGATAAAGCAGCTCTTCTCTCAGAGGTAACTGGCACGATTTTCGCACCCGAAGAGTTTAAACAGCACTGCGACCTTGCCACCAGCACTGGAGTCGTTCCGATGTCGAAAATCGCGGCCACATTTTCCCACCACGATCCGAACATGCTGGTGAGCTTTCTCTCCCACTTGGAATTCTGCCATGTCATTTCGGACGAAGAAATCCTCCAGCTGATAAGCGAAGAGTACCAGAGCAAAGCTCTTGAGGCGAGCGATCGATCATCCCGTGAGTCCACTGCCCAGTCTCTCGACAGCGACAGTCAAACCCAACCTCACGCCGAAGAGAGGTACTTTTTCTTTCCAGCTCTGGTGAGGATCAAAGAAACCGACAGGAGTATCTGGGAGTCAAAGCCGGAGTTCGCGTTTCGTTCGGCCTGGCTACTCCAGTGTACCCAACCGGGCCAGTTTCTCATGTCCCGCTTTATTCAAGTGCTTCTTCTCCGATTGGCTTTCTGTTTCGCGCTGGCGCAGGAAGAGCACGAGGTCCACCGAGAGCTGCCGACTCTCCAGCGAAAGTGCCAAATATGGAAGAGCGGGATAAACTGGGGGAATCGGTATGGGGTACAGACGCTGGTCAAAGTGGTGGAACAGAATCGGGCCGTGGTGTTGCTAATGCAGTGCTCGGATCTCCAGGCAGAGTGTTTCCAGCTCCGTTCGGCAGTGCTGCAGAAGATCCGTTCAACTGCGGCCGAGTTCTGTCCTCGAGTGCAGACGGTAGAGTCATTCCTCGATCCCTCAGAAGCCACATATCCCCTCAGGCAAGTGATTGTTTGTTTTTACAGTAGTTATTAATATTCATGCCTTGAGGGCAATTCTGTAAGTGCCGGTGTTCCATGTGCAGGCATTCCCAGCTGTCGTCACTTGCAGTACTTTGAGCAACAAAAGTTGGGATCGAGGCCTGGGAATGAGATTAGCTGGGGTCGAGGCCTGGGAATGAAACTAAAGCTGGCCTGGGAATGAGATTAGCGGGGGTCGAGGCCTGGGAATGAGACTAGCTTGGGTTGAGTTCTGGGAATGAGACTAGCTGGCGTGAATATGACTAGCTCAGGCTGAGGCCTGGGAATGAGACTACTTCTTACATACTATATACCTCCACATACACATTTCATAGCTCAAAAAGTACCAGTAGCAAGTGGTTGGGTGTAGAAGCCTGAAACGTGAGGAGATATGGATCATATGTGTACATGCTGCTTCCCCCCCCTCCCAGGCCGTGTTCAGATTTGAAACGCTATAGCATCCACGAAATCGCCCAATCCATCGTCAAGAACAGCACCTCGGTAGTTAGCAAGTACGGCTGGACGGTACCCCTCAGGAAGCTCTTATGCTACGAGCCGTATGCAGGACTGGCGCATATCCTACAGAAGCTGTTCAACAATGAAGACCCTAGCTATAACACTGCAGTCGTTTCAGTTCGCTTGCTCTCCGATATCGCAGACTGCATCCCTGATGCTGAGAAGAGGAACATGCTGGAGAAGCTGATCAAGCCCCACCCCACTAGACTCCAGGAGAGCATCAAACGAGCGCCAGAGGGTGTCACGCACGAGATCATCTGCATCCTGCAAATTTGGAGAGATGGGTGCAGCGGTACTTGTCAGTGTCTGAGGGAGAAACTGGATGAGTTCAGCATATTTGCTGGCAAGGACTTGATGGTAAGTGAGCATGCTAAGGCATTCACATACAGTATGAATTAGCCTCGTTCCCAGGCTCCACTCCCCAGCTTTTCTCACACTGTGTAGCTCAACAGATTTTCTGCTGGGCAGTGGAGCCTGGGAACGAAGCTAGTGTGGATAATAAACTCTGCATTAATAAATACTTTTTCCTGCATTTTAGGAACTTGCCAGGACCAACTGAATCACTGATTGTTGCAGCTGTTTTAGTTCTCGTTTTTCAGTGTTTATATCTTCGAATGTTTTTAATGTATATACACGATATTCACCATAAAATTTATGTTTCACGGGGTTGAGTGCTTTGCTAACTCACCCAATGCCCACACTGTGCCACCACATATCTAGTGCAGCAGGTGGTTTTCAGTCGCCATTTGCTGTAATTGAAGGGCTCAGAAGGGGGTGTGGCCTGGGTATGAGGCAGAACCAAACCCACAAATATTGCACTTGGCCACAATCTTTAATACTGGAATTACATAGTCTCAGGCGTGGTCTGGGTACGAGACTATGCAGAAGAAAGCTGGGAATGAGGCAGCTTCTGAAAAGAAGTTTAAGAGTATTCTCAAGTTGGGGGGGAGGGGGTATGGTATGTGTGCTGGGCATATCAGTCTACACCCACAACCCAATTGCTGTGGGTTAGCCTTGGGACATGGCTAACTATGGTTCTGAGTCCTTCAATTGGAGAGGTCACAACCACAGTGGACTAACCCAAAATCAAGTACTAGAAGTTGCAAGAATTGCTCAAAAATGTACCATGAGCTCATCGAACCCACTACAAGGGCTTATACTGTGAGTGTGCATTTCCTAATGACTTGGCTGCTGGTAGCTACTGCAGTAGCCATCAGCCTGTCAGACTTGGAAAAAAAATTCCCAGGCTTAGTACTGATACATTGTAGATAGATGGCTATTTTGTGTTATTGCCATGAGAAACAACTTCAGTTGGAGGGAAAAATAGCCCAGCAGTCTCCCTCCCTCCTGGACGGTCGAACTTATAAAAATTCTTCTGAATGACAGATAGACGACTATTAGATAGATAGAGATGAATTTTAATTTGGACAGGAAATGGCCCTTCAGCCTGTGGCTGGTCACCAGGGAGTCCAGTATATACAAGCATACACAACACAAACAAGAAATACATACAAACTACAGCACTAACACAGAATCTATAAAAAAAAAATTATAAATCATAAAAAATTATAGAATTCGAATTGAAGTTTTAAAATTAATTTTGTGGCATTTTTATAAAGAGAAAAAAGAGAGAGAAAAAAAACTTAGAGAAAAAAAAAGAAACTTTGAGAGAAAAAAAAAACTTGAGAGGGAAAAAAAAGCCCAGGGAGCCTCCCATCCCTCCTGGAGTGTCAGACACCCGGAGCGCTGGATAGGCGATGGCTGGGGATCACAGGAGGCCTTGTAACGTACCCAGTCATCCTTTTAGTTTCGGAGTCCCGAAGGAAGTTACCGACGTATTGGCTGTAGGCTTAGAAAGTCAAGAATCAGATTGCACGCGTGCGCCTCGAACACGCGACCCGATTAATGGGGAGGCCACGTTCCGACCCCAGTCTGTAACCGAACGCGCCACCTTGACTTCCCGTCAGATGTGTGGAAAATTTCGCCTTATAAACCCATAACGGTGATGTGCGTTAAATGGAGTTGTTCCTAGAATGAGCGCACAACTGCATGTCAGCAGTAGAGGGTCCCGCTATAGTACAAGCACTTGGTATTGAGGCTGTTGCGATACATTTCTAGCTTGGTAGCTACTGACCAACACATTTCAAGTTGGCAAGACACAGCTGTTGGAAGCTAGTAGACTTGGATTGATGATGCAACAGCTAGCTAGCTAGGTTTGCTGTCTATAGGCACAGTGAGCCCCGCCCCATAATATCTATTCCCATTCTGTAAAATGGAACCGGACTTCTCGGTAGTCTCCTGCCCAGAACTCCAGCGGGGGCGTGGACGTCTGGGCACGAGACTAATTCTCGGGTGGAGTACCGACCACGTGTATGAACTTTACGATGGCTACAAGTATGGAGATATCGCCCGCTGAGGCCGCCCCTGCCAACCTACCAGCAGAAGTGAGTGATTACACCAGGCAGCTTGACCCCTCCGCATTCACACACCATCACACCACCACAGGAACAAGCCCCGGGGCCGAAGAAGCCCAAGACAGCGCCTGAGGCTAGCAGTACTTCGGACGAAATGACCAGCAAAGACTACTACTTTGATTCCTACTCCCACTTTGGTGAGGCATGTTGGGGGCGCGGGTGACCCTGTCGTCACCATGACGCTACATGGAGTCCCTCTGTAGCATTCAGACCGTTGCATGGAGAAAGTGGTCAGGCGACATTAGCATCAACAAGTTATACTCGGCAAATAGTTGCAGAGCCAATCAGATTGCAGAAGAGCGTTATAATTGCACGTACGTGGAATCACAAAGGTTGTCTTTTGTCAGAAGATAGCAGTCGCAGAGAGTACGATAGAGATCGCAACAACCACAGGCTGTACGGCAACTGGGCTACACGGCTATGCAGTAGGCTAAGACAAGCTAACAGGGCCACTCTCACCTTGCAGCAAGTGCTATTGGTAGCCATAACAGGATTATCATCGCTGCCTAGCTAAGCTAATGTAGCTCTGGCCTGTGTACATTGAGTAGCTTCCTCCATAGCCGTGCTTGTGGCTGTAGTGGGTGTAGAGATAGTAATGCAATGACGTAGTCTTAGCGCAGGTGATAAGCACAGACGAACCAACAACGCAAAAAAAACATTAAGCAATCTTTGTAACAGCTACTACTTTATACTCACCCAGCTTGTGAATATTAGGCTACACACTGCATTGAACTCGTCCCCCACAAACCATCACTCACCATTCTTCCCCACCATGGCCTCAGGGATCCACGAAGAGATGCTGAAAGATCAAGTCCGTACCTTGACCTATCGGAACTCCATCTACCACAACAAGCATCTCTTCCGTGGGAAGATCGTGCTCGACGTAGGCTGTGGGACGGGGATCCTCAGCATGTTCGCTGCAAAGGCTGGAGCCAAGCACGTATATGGGGTGAGCAGGATGTCATACAGAGGGGGGGGGGGGGGGGGGCGCACTGGGATTCCCCCCCCCCCCCCCCCCCAAGAATTTTGACGTTGATCTTTTTTTGATACTCAGTAGTTCCTTAGTAGCTAATTTCCAGCCATCTTGGAGCCCCAGAATCAACCTCAGAGCACGTAAATTTCTAAACTTTCCTGGGGGAGCATCACCCCACACCCCCCTAGGGGGCATGGCTTTATGCACATGTTTTTTCCGACTCCCACCGAAAAATTCTGTATGAAACCCTGGGTGAGTGCCTGTGAGGGCTGGAGCCAAACGTGTACGGGGTGAGTGTAGCCTCGTTCCCAGACCCTCCCTAAAACGGGGGGGGGGGAGCCTGATATCTTTCGTCACGTGAGTGACGCTTTAGGTTAGAGAGGGGTTAGAAAGGACTTAATTGTGTGTAGGCAAGCACAGTTGTAGGACACTGAGGAAAGACAATTTTTGTAGCTAATCTTTAAGGCCTGTTGGTACCACGTACAGACTGAGCGCTGAAGTAGTGTCGCTGGCAAAAGGTAGAGGGATGCAGCTGTCTTTCAATCGGTCCCATGGGACCAATTGAAAGATGGCTGTATTTCTCTACCAATGTGTCCTTAGTATTCAAGGAGTATATCAGTAGTGTGTCCTTAGTAGTATATCGTCAGTTGTGTGTTCATTTGTGTATCATCAGTAGTGTATTCAGCAGTATGTCCTTAGTATCCAAGGAATTTGTCAGTAGTGTGCCCTTAGTATTCAAAGAAGTTGTCAGTAGTGTGCCCTTAGTATCCAAGGAATTTGTCAGTAGTGTGCCCTTAGTATTCAAAGAAGTTGTCAGTAGTGTGCCCTTAGTATTCACAGAAGTTGTCAGTAGTGTGTCCTTAGTATCCAAGGAAGTTGTCAGTAGTGTGCCCTTAGTATTCAAAGAAGTAGTCAGTAGTGTGCCCTTAGTATTCAAAGAAGTTGTCAGGAGTGTGTCCTTAGTATTCTGTCCAGGCTGATCCTATTCCCTCCTCTCCCCATCCCCCTCCCCTCCCTCTCCCCTTCTTCTCCCCCTCTCCTCCCCTCCCCCTCCCCCTCCCCTCCCGTGCCCAGGTGGACTGCTCTCAGATCATTGAGCATGCACAGTCAATAGTCAGAGACAACCACTTGGAACACGGTCAGTGACTAGCTGACGCTGCCAGCTAATGGCAGTCATTGTTATCGTGTGTGCTACACGGTCCGTCCTCCTCTGCAGCGATCACGATGATCAAAGGGAAGATTGAGGAGGTGGAGCTTCCAGTGGAACAGGTGACTACTGGACCCAGCCCTTCCCTAGAGCCATGTGCAAATTTCATTTTATTAGTTTCGCCAAAATTTCTCAAGCGCCTGAATGCATGGCAACCAGAAGTGTGTTATGTGAGCATCACGTGCCTACCTAGCACCACATGAAGGCGATTGATATTGTTACCTGTTTGTAGGCCCAGTGTATTTCCTCCATCCCTCCCTCGCTCTCTCCCCTTCCATCCCTCTCTCTCCCTCTTCTTCCCTCCCTCCCTCCCTCCCTCCCTCCCTCTCCCTCCTGTCTACCTATGTCAACCACTCTCTGTCTTCTCTCCCAACAGGTGGACGTAATCGTAGCGGAGTGGATGGGTTACTGTCTTTTCTACGAGTCTATGCTTGAGACGGTCCTCTTTGCCAGGGACAAGTGGCTGGTAAGGCAGCTGTGCGGGTAAACTGATTTAAACTAACATGCAATTAAGATCGAGCTACAGGGATTTGCGGTGTTCTTTAAACAGCAGATTTACTGAGTGTCAGCAGTGTGGTGATCAAATTAGTTGGTTGTCACAGTTGGCCCTCTGGTGACTGAATGTTGCATAGACCACTGCACTACTTTCAATTACTATTGTGAGTAGAGTATCAGATAGCTTTGCATTCTAGAATTGCAGATCTATAAATGCACGGAAAAATTTATGGACGATATTTTTAAAAGTTGAACTTCTGTTTCCTTCCGATGATAGCTACTGTCATGTCTTGCAGGTGATTTGTTTTCATTTCTGTTCTCTCTCTCCCTCCCCCCTCCCTCCCTCCCTCCCTCCCCCCTCCCTCCTCCCTCCCCCCTCCCTCCCAGAAACCTGGTGGTCTCTTGTTTCCTGACAAGGCCTGTCTCTACATCACGGCCATTGAGGACCGGAAATACAAGGACGAGAAGATTCATTGTGAGCAGCTGTTGCATGTGTATTGGGGGGGGGGGGGGGGGGAGCGGGATTGGTGGATAGGGGAGGGAGGTTTGGTGGGGGAGGGGGGAGGAGCATTGGGGGAGGGGGGTCAGTGGATGGGTGGGTGTTGCTACGCTCAGGGGTAGCCTCGTCCCCAGGCTTTCAAACTCAATCCCCTTGAAAAATGAGGAGAACCTGGTATCTCTTTTCACATGATTTAACTTACATGTACTCTACATGTGATTGGGAGACAGCTGTATGTCTCTACCTTTCACTGGCGACACTACTTCAGTCCTCAGTCTGTCGCGCCAATGGCCCTAAAGAGGAACTGTTTGTTCATTGCCTTTTCTCGGTGTCTGAGAACTACAGCCTACACACAATTAAGTCCATCTCTACCCTAAAGATCACTCGTATGAAAAAGATACCAGGCTATCCCCGGTTTAGGGAGAGCCTCAGTACGAGGCTGACTCGATGGCGCAAGAATGGGTTATTACCAGGTGTGGCTTGCATTACGGGGTGGGCATTATCCAGAACTCATGCTCCCCCTGCCTTCCCTACAGGGTGGGATAGCGTCTATGGCTTCAACATGAGCAGCATCCGAGACGTGGCCCTGAAGGAGCCTCTGGTAGACATGGTGGAGCCGCAGCAGATCGTTAGTGACTCCTGTCTTATCAAGGTAGGTATAATGTATAGTGTAGTTACTGTTACCATGGCAACATGTCCGCTGCTGTATAGATTTGTACATGTACATGTGCATTAGTAGCTCTTAAAATTTATTCACCAAGTGGCTGGCTTTATTTAGAATAATGTATCCTCATTCACTGTCTTGTTTGTTACCCGGCAACAGGAGGTGGACCTATACACTGTCCAGACAAAAGAGCTGACCTTCACTAGCCCTTTCTGCCTCACTGCACGACGTAATGATTACATCGACGCCGTTGTGGCCTACTTTACTGTCGAGTTCACCAAATGTCACAAGAGAACTGGAATCTCCACATGTGGGTGTGTGTGGGAGCGTGGGTGTGTGAGGATGTGTGTGGGATGGAGGGTGTGGGATGTGAAGTCTGAGTGGGGGAGGGTGTGGGGTGTAAGATAGCTACGAAGGACAAGGGTCATTGCTGTTTTTATGACGCACACATACACACTCATATGCGCAAACATGCACACACACACACACACACACACACACATCAGCTCCTGAGGCACGCTACACACACTGGAAACAGACAGTCTTCTACATCGACGACTGCCTGACCATCAAGGACGGAGAGCAGCTCAGTGGACTCTTCAGCATGGCCCCCAACCCCAAGAATAAGGTATGCCATAATATTGGGTGGGGAGTGGTTGTGAAGACTGTGTCCTTATAGCTCTTGTTTTGTCCTTATTATTCATGGACTCCACTGTAGACGTCTGTCCTTGTTATTCAAGGACTCCACTGTAGACGTCTGTCCTTGTTATTCAAGGACTCCACTGTAGACGTCTGTCCTTGTTATTCAAGGACTCCACTGTAGACGTCTGTCCTTATTATTCAAGGACTCCACTGTAGATGTCTGTCCTTGTGATGCAAGGACTCCAGCGTATTAGTTGAGGAACCATTTTTGTCCAGATTGAAAGCATACCTACTGTTTACTGTGTACATGCCACACCCACACACACACACACATACACACACACACACATGCAGCGTGATATGGATTTCGTTGTGGCATACAACTTTGAGGGAGAGCTAATGCAAGCGAACATAAAGCAAAGCTACCACATGCGCTGATGTCATGACGACATCATATTACAAAGTCCTCCACAGCCAGCCAACATCATGTTTCTATGCCTAAGTTATAGTTTCTTCAACTTTATATTACTACCTAGTTTTACTCTATAGAAACACTGTTGCCCTGTCTTCCTACTCTGTTATTGACATCACAGTATGTTTATACTCACTCACGTATGTTGTTGCCATGGTGCATTTTAAAGGCGGGGCTCATACGTGCTGCGCCTCTGGCATGAATCAACGCAGTGCGTATCAGCCCTCCCCAAATATATAATAGTTAGACGGCGAGTGCAAGGGATCTATGGAATTTAGAAGCCACGAGGGGCCTGAGGCTGTAGCGTCTGAGCGAAGCAAGGACGCTACTAAGGGCCCCGAGGGCTTCTAAATCCCATAGATCCCGCACACTCGTCGCCTAAGTTATTTAGAATACTGCAACGGTTACCATGTTGCCTGAAGCTGCAGCAATATAAGCCATGCCCCCTGGCACTTAGAGTCCACAGATATAGTTCCTCTAGCACTTATTATCCACCCTTCTAGCACTTATATTCCATGCTTAGATTAGCAGGTGTATAAGGGATTTATTATGCACACTCTGACCAATGGAACTGCAGAATTTTGTGTGGCTGTATTCTAATATGATATAGCACTTTGAGCACTGTGACGCAATCGAAGTGCACAACGATGTTTCTTTTCTACCCGGGACCGCCACAATGCTTCTATACCTCCGACTATCCACTGCTGTAGTAATACTGTGTTGTGGGTATGTGTACCAGCCACAAAAAGAAATTAGTTAAATGTCACACACAATGATGTGTTCAATAGCTTGTATTGTACCAAGAATCATTCATGTCTCGCTAATGGTCGTCGAGATATGACAGCTTGCAAAATTGGCACAAATTGTAAAAATGCAGTGATGTGCCAGGTGTTAGCTCATCAGGTCTTTCCATTTTTTTTTGTGACATTAGCTACAGAAAAACTTTACACTTGGGAATGTATCATTACATCATTACATTACAGGGAAAAAAATTACACTTGAGAGTATATAAAGGCAGGCACAGCGGGAACATTTAAAATTTAGGCCCTACACTGTAAAAAGGAATCTGTTAGTTTAACAATTTGAGTGGTTACTGCAGTTGCAGGTAGCTACTGGGAAGGTCACCTCATATGCAATAACAATGTGGTCAAGCTTTCCTTAAAGTAGCTACAAGGGAAATACATAATATCAGGTTGTATATGTGTGGCTATAGCTAGTGGCTATCTTCCTAGCAGGTTCCATTAGACATCAGACTCTGCTATAGCCTATAGTCTGATGCCCACATATTGCAAGAATAACAGAGTGGGTGGACTGTCCTTGTAGCAAGGCAAACTATATTGCTTACGTATAAATACTGGAACCATGTGGGTATCAGATCAGTCAATCAGCAGATGTCCAGTAGAACCTTATATGCTGTTGCAAGAATAACAAAGTGGTCGAACTTTCCAGATACAAGGGAAATACGTAATTGATTACTGGAATTACTAGTGTGGCTAGTGGCTATAGTAATTCCAGTAATCAGTTTGTTATTCTTGCAACAGCATATGAGGTTCTACTGGGCATCTGCTGATTGACTGATCTGATGCCCACATGTAGCCACCCATGGTTCTAAGTCAATTAGCTGTAATGTACTCCCCAGTAGCTGCCACTGCAGTAACCACTCATATTGTTAAACTAACAGATTCCTTTTTACAGTGTACAGGGAGGTACAGAGTCATATAATAGGTGCCCCTCTAACTGAACAATGACCACATCTTGGTCCACATGAGGTTGGTGACTTCGGTTATTCGGAAACGGAGACAGTCATCCTTGAGGAACTGGCGGTTCTTGGCTGCGTCATGGCCCAGCTCACTGTGGGGGTGAAATTTTGGAAAACCATATCCATGAATGGCTATCTCTCCAATGGTCACTCTACTGGAGCCAGCTGAGCTATAGGAAATTGTGTGTGTACTGTGCATCTTATCTTCAACTTGATTCAGGAGTTGGACAGTCACGTCACCACTAAAAGGCCATTTCAAGTGGTCATCAAACTCCCCTCGCATTAGGTGGCAACGTACTGAAATGTGTGTGCTCTCACTCCCATTGGCCTCCACTCTGAGACACATCTTGTACCCACGGGGGTGTGTGTAGAATGGCTCGCTGTACCATATATCATTATCTTGCTTGTGTTTCTTGAACTCTGTCATAGTAAACTCCACTGGAGGGATGACAGTATATGACTGCAGTGTCTGCAGTGATGACCGGTTTTCTTCCTGTTTGGCCTTCAGCTGGGTGAGCTCTTGTTTTGTTGTCTCTTTTGACACCATCTTTCTGACCTCTTGCTTCATTGCCTCATTTTCTTCTTTGGACACACTTGTCTCCCTCAGCTCCGCTATCGCCTGCCTGAGTCCAGCAATCTCTTGTTTCAGAGTCTCCTCCTTCACACAAGTGTCTTCCCTGAGCTTAGTAATCTCTTCTGCTGTGGCCTTATCTTTCGTACGAAGATCCTCCTGTAACTGAGCAATCTCATCTCTCTTTTCGAGGAGGGATGTTGACAAAGCTTCATTTTTTTCCTCTAGCCAGTCAATTTTTTGACGATTTTTTTCTAGCTCTTGTCTCAGGTCTTCTATGAGTTGCATGATTTGCTGGTCCTTTTCTTGGACCTTTTTCTGATTGTAGGTTGCCAGTTGGGCCATGTGAGGTACCAGATTCTCAGCTAGGTGGGCTGGCATGTCTTGTCGGATGAGCTGCACCTCACAACCGGCATAGTGGAAGTTACAGTTGACTACTGTGAGGGGACAATCTTTGCTCACATGATGCTTGAGGTTTTGACGCTCGGGATACACCCCACACTCATTTGAGCAGGGTACTGGGTGAAGCCCACACACTAGCCAGTGGTTTTTGACTACATCTTCATAGTAGGACTCATAATCATGACAGTACTCACAACTAAATGGATGCTGTTCTAGTTGATGGGCCTTAAAGTGCTGACGCTGGAATGACTTACCACAATCGTTGCATTCAATTTCAGCAAACTCACAACCGATGAACTGTCGACCCAGAATTGGACTTTCATTCAAGTGTTTGTCTAGCTCTCCCAACTCACCCGTCCACTGGCAACCATCTTTTTCACAAGAGCAACGAACATGAAGCTCATACAGTGAACGTTGAAAACCTTTATTCGGAAATACAGAAAATTCTTCTGTGTAACATTTTGGGCACAGCTTCTTGTCAAATTGAACACGCTCGATACACGGTTGACAATAGCTGTACCCACAGCAGGTTGCCTGGTGGGGCTCACGAAGCACTAGTTGGCAGACAGCACAATCGACTTGGAAAGCTTTTGTGGGTCGTTCTACAAACTCACAGTCAAACCCGACTACTCTCTTCTTAGCAGCTGGTCTTGGCAGGTTGAGATGCGGCTGTTCTTGGTGGGATGCTTCAGTTTGGCACACTCTTTCTACGTTTCTTGAGCTCTGATCACTGACAAATGGAGTAGCCATTTCTTGGAATGCATGTGGTTGAGTAAACAGTGTTCAGTGAGCACATACCACATTACTCTACTACACATAATAGCTATGCATACTCTGAATTCACTTACTAATATTACTCAGTAGCTAGCTATCAGTATTGAACTCTGTAAACTAGCTTTAATCTAGTTTCTTGAAAAGGGCTACCACTTCTTGGAAGCAAGAAGGGGTGGGTCAATAAAATACCTACTGCTGTGCATGCTCAAACACATTCATCCTACTCGGTTTGCAAGATTGTATCATGAATTCTGTATCCGGTGTAAATTCATCCAATGTGAGTCCAACAAAGTACCGTAGAATCGGGATAGTAGTGTTTACTTTCGAAATTAGCAGCAGGAATGGGTGCTAACATTCGAGGGGTGCCTACTTTAATGGGGTGCTTACAATCGCGTGAATATATGGCGTAGCGGTATAGCTGCTGTGGCTGCCTTTTGTACTACAGGTACGACCATTACGCTTGTGGGTTTGGCTCTAGGAAAGATATTCATTTCTAGATTGGCTCATTACAATGCCTAACAGGCAGTGATGCACAGCTGGCAAGAAGCACTACAACTACTGTGATTATGGGGTAGCCTCATTCCATACTCTCCTCATTGTGTTAATGAAGAAAGTTGTGGTTTCTCTTAACACCTCCGGCCCTCCAGGATATTGAATAACTCTTAACAACCTTATAGTCAATTGATCATTGGTGCATTATTGAGTGTCTATCCTATACACACAAAATACACCCTAGGGTGTACGTATTTCATGTGTATAGGACTGTCAGTCGCTACTATGACACCCACGTTATTGATAAGTGTAAGATTTTCTTCTTGATCACAACAGTTAAATACTGGGAGATAAAATGAAGGGCTCGTTCAGAACCATAGTGGGCTAACTAACCCAAACTAAAGACTATACTGGAGAGTATTCTCAAATTAGCACAAGGCAAATGATCAATTTTTATCCCACACACTGACCGAACCCCAGCCTCAAGTACGTGTACCTACAAATGTACATGCATGGGCAGAATTTGTGGCGACATGGGATGATAACACATAAACTATATGTGCATGCATGCAATTAATATTGTAGTTAAAATAAAGCGCCCGAGTTGCCAATACACACACACACACACACACACACACACACACATACACACATATAGTGATTGATTAGAATAATAAGTATAGCTACCATCTTCCAGGATCTGTATCACGTGTTCCCTGCTCCCATTCTCTCAAACAACTCTTTCTGGTTGTCTAGAACCTGTTTGTACATGGCCACGTCCAGTTTGGCCTGCTTGCATTCTTCTATCACAAACTCGAACTCTTTAGACTGCTCATCCACTCTTTCATTGGCCTTTGCTAGTTCAGCGGCTAGCTGCTCATTTTCTAATTGGAGCCTCCTGAGTTCGTCGGCCTCTCTCCGCCAATGTGACTTCCCCCGGCTAAATCTTCTATGTACTGGGCTGGAACGAGGACTGGAACCGTGAGACAGAGCCTCCTGATAGCTGGGCGGGGCCTCCAGCGGAGGTCTCAACACCCGAGATTCTGCCTCTTCCGGATCAGAAAGCGAAAATTTTAGTTCATCCAGAAGACCAGCGACTTTCTCGGGCTGCGGCAGGTTCACTGTCTCTCCGTGCCTCTGGACGTGGGACTGGAACACCTCGATGAAAGACTGGAAGGACTGCAGGAGTCCAGTGTTGCTCCGGGTCCTGGCGTGCTCCTCATCGGACACCCCCCCGCCTTCCCCCAACCTCCGCTCCACCTCTTGCTCGCTGGATGCCTCTCGTCTGAGGTCCTGCACGAAACCAGCCTCGCTGTCTTCCTCTGGGAAGAGATTTGTACCTTTGACCTTTCTACCTCGGAAGACCTCCATTGTTCCGAGCTCTATGTTCACCGTTGTTCTGCTATCGACAGAGTGACCCATCTCATCCTTCAGACAGATTTTGCAGTTTTCTAGCCTAATTTGGAGGGGTATTGGAAGTGCGTTTATGTATTCGTCGTCAAAGAAATTCTTCAGGACAACTGTATTTGGTAGCAGCAAGGACGCCTCCAGGCCATCCACTTTCACCATGACGATACTATCAGTGATGTCGTCCTCACTAGAAGTGGAGGCGGGGCCGGATGAGCCCGGGTACAACCGCTGCACATCATTTCCGAGTTCTAAACGAAGTTTAATCATAGGGGGTTTCCCTTCCTCTAGCGGACACTCGTTCACCGCATGTCTCTGCCTTGAGAGGAAGCTATCCTTCAGTTGTTGAAATCGCGTTGTATCGATTTCTTCCAACTTTACACCGTCTATACTCATCCGGAACGACGACCATGTGGTCTTGATGTTTGGTAGAGCCAGCACGTTGCTAGTACAGATTCTCAGTGTGTACTGAGGCACGTTTGGTAGGGGGGTCGGGCTTCGCACTCGTCTAGCTCCAATCGAGGATCGGCTAGATCGACGGGAGGTGCTACTAGTTCCCCTGGGAGAAGGGGCAGACCCGCTTGATCGCACGGATCTGATGTCAGCTTGTGGCTTTACAGGGTCAGCTTCTGGTTTGGGAAGAGGGGACTCTGTACGATCGAGGTTCTCTTCACTGACAGCTTGGCTCTGCAGGTTAGTGTGATCTACGCTGGTTGCTCCTGCCAAGACTGGAGCCATCTCCGTCTCAGTGGCTTCTTTACTGACCGGTTGAACTTGAGCGTCTGGCGTGTCCGGTCTAGCGGGTCGGTGTAGCTGAGCTTGTGTACTGGGCACAGGCATAGGTGGCTTGGACACCTGCTGAGCTGGGTATGCAGATACAAACCTGGTCTGATGACCCACCTCCACCATTACGAAATCTTCGACGGCTGCCTTTGAGGAAGCAATTGAGGGGGAAGACCTGCGTAGCATGGGGAACTGGGACCTGCCCACTTCGGAAGTGGCCAGCCTACTCCCGCTCTCACCAACCACGAACGAAACGGGATTCAACTCGGTAGTGGCGTGTAGTGGGTCAGTGATCGGGCCTTGTACTGTCTCATTCCCAGCTCTGGTTCCGCTGCCTGCTTCCTCATCTTGCATCGTCTCATTCCCAGATCCAGTTCCACTTACTGTTGTACTAACAGCTGGAATGTCAGGGCTTGCCGTACGCTCTTGCACGACCCCCATGACGCCGACTGGCGTAAAACCAGCCGGACCAGTTCCCCCTGGTACGATATCGCTAGCACTATGAGATCGGGTGTGAGTTCTTGACAAGTGCTCCTGGACTGATAAACAAGTGGCACTGGAGAATTTCGCCACTTCGTGAGATTTTGCCAATATTTCCGTTACTACCGGGAGACTGGTTACTGAGCCCGAGGTGCTAGTTTGTAGCGATGCCGTAAAACTGGTTTGACCGGACTGGGACACCGCTAGGTTGGTTTGACTGCTCACTGGGGAGATTCTCGGAGAGACAAAAGGGGTGGGCGGTTGAGAGTGTGAGTAGGTGTGCTTGAGTGGGTGTGGAGGGGTGCCGAATGTGCTCTTGGTGACGGGGAGAGAGATCGAGCTCCGAGACTTGGATATGCCCATGGGAGGGGCCATTAGGACACACGGCAAAGGTTCCTCGGGGATCATCTGCTCCGTGTTAGTCCCCTTCGAGTTGTTGCTGGTGTAGAGAGACGGAAGTAGGATGTTCATCTCCAGCGCTTGCAGGATCACGCAGCCTCCGACTGAGGCAGAGATGTCCATCGGACTAAGGGCTCGCCCAGGACTGGGGCTCCTCAAATCACCGCTGCTGACGGCCTCCGCGTTTGAGTCTCCTGCTGTGAAAGCCGATTCAAGTTCATCTCGTGAGTCAATCACGCCGTCATCCGAAGCCTGTGTTACGGTTCTTATCGACGCTTCCAGAATCGCATCGGAACCAGACAAAGTCAGGAACTTCATGAGGGAGTCTTTGAAGAAGACGAAGGACTCCTTCATTCTCAAGAGGAAGAGCATTTGTAGTCTCTCTAGCTCTGCTCTTATCAACTGTGGAGCATGTGCAATGAAGGAATAGGTGGGACAATCCTCTTGGGGGGAGGGGGGTGGGGACGTTTCTGATTTTGTATCCTTGGGGGGTGGAAATATCCAAACATGGAGTGGGAAATCGTTGACGAAGCTTCTCGTTTCGATGGTGGATTTTAAGGTGTAGCTGTCGGCAAATGCAAGATGGACACACGAGGTGTGCAGGTGATAGACCTCTCTTGTCCGTAGCTCCCAGTTGCTACGACGACTGACAGGGCTGCTTTGCGCATGAGCGGAAAAGCTGGAAGTTCTCTCGCGCTCAAACGGAAGCAATTTTCGTAAACCTTCCGGAAAAGCCTCGAAATCGCCTGCCATGTGGGGGAAGGTATCCTCACCCTGCGATGAGAACACCCACCCCTTCTTCACTTCGTCCACAGCAGAGTTGAAGTCCTCGTCCAGTAGCAGAGAATCCAGGGTGTGGTTTTCGATGGAGATGGCCGACGTTTCGAGTTGAATGGCTTTTGGCCGGCCGTCATTGGCAGCGTCCGGCAGAGGAATGGTGAACTGTGTGTGTGTGTGTGTGTGTGTGTGTGTATGTGTGTGTGAGTATGTAAACATTCACAAATTAATAGTGGTTGCGCGCGAAAGAAGCAGAAGCAGAGAAGTGGGACTAGCAAACCTGGTGATTAGTCTCATGCCCAGACGTTCACCCCCCCTCCCGGCGAAAGAACGTCTGGTGTTCTAAACAAACTTTCTTGTCACAGACACCTTTCCCCTTTGGAATTCCAAAGGGTCCAATCAGATTGCAGCTTTTAGTCTTTCCGTAAAGTTGCCATGACGTTAGTTCGATAAATCTTCATACTATTGGTCAGTTCGATGAATTAGAATGCAAATTTGCCATATATACAGTGACCAATCACACACGAGATTTATTATCAGCAAACATGGAGTCTGTGACAAGAAAGTTCATTTAGAACACCAGACGTTCTTTCGCCGGGGGGGCGGGGGGGGGCGGGCGTGTGAACATCTGGGCACGAGACTATCTGGTGATGCCCTGCATGTACGTCCAATTTTTTCAATTATTAATGTCCTACCTTGGTGAAGAGAATCTCGAACTTGACATCGATGCCTGGAAGCTGGGAAAGCTGCGAAGACTCTGTCTTGCAAGACTCCTGGAGGGGGGGAGGGGGGTTGGGTGTTGAGTGGGAGTGGCTAGCCGCTGGCATCAAACAAGGATAACTCTAGCCTAAACCTAAATCTAGGGCTTCATTTGGGGGGGGGGGGGGCATTCACCCCCCCTTGGGGATTTCAACCCTTCAAAATTGAATACTGCTCACTGTATGCACACACCCCCAAAATGTCTTCCAACATGCTTTTGCCCCCCCTTGGGGATTTTCCTAAATGAACCCCTGGATACAGTTTCTAAGGAGCATGATATGTAAAGGGTAGAAGGGCGAGAGATGGACAGTTGTAGTTCTCAGGTAAACGAAGGAAGGTGGCGAATATACACTTCCTGTAGCTGCTCTTCGAGCTTCAGAGTCACAAGCCACACCAATTCATAAATTCAAGCCACACCCATAAAACATAAAGCCACACCCATTAAACATAAAGCCACACCCACTCACCATGTATGTCTTTCCTTCATCGTGCACGGACATGGCTAGGTCCATGTTGATGGTCTGGAGGAGGCCATGGATGAACTCCACCAGCCACAGACAGGAGTCTTGGTGGAGGTTCACGTGCACTGGGCTCATGTAGATGTGTAAGTTGGAACGGGGGACTGGGGAGGGAAGGAGGGAGGAGGGGGGGAGGGAGGGAGGAAGGGAGGGAGGGAGGGAGGGGGAGGGTGGGAGAGGGGAGGGAGGGTGGGAGAGAGGGAGGGAGGGAGGGAGAGGGTGGGAGGGAGAGGGTGGGAGGGAGAGAGGGAGGGAGGGTAGGCAGAGAAGTTAAACTTTAGGGCCACAGACTGAGTGCTGAAGTAGTGTCACCAGCAAAAGGTAGAGAAATGCAGCCGTCTTTTGACTGGTCCCCCACCTATGCATAATTAAGTAAGTTAGAAGCCCCCTCTTCATTAAGTAAGTTGTCAAGCTGAGCTACCACACTGTAGCGGGACGGTTCTCTACAAATACTGTGCTTGAAATTGTGCAGAAACTAAACACCAACCGGAAACAGTTCACTTCTTTGAATACCGCTTAGATAACCTCATTCCCAGGCCCTCTCAAAACAGCTTCTCAAGTGAGTGGCATTCAGGGTAGCCTCGTCCCCAGGCCACGTGGGGGGGGGGGGGGGGGGGGGGAGGGGGTGGCCTGGGACGAGGCTACATTCAGGGTAGACATGGGGTATCAATATGATGAACAATTGATCAAGAAATCATAATCTAAAAAAATATGGCGTTGGTGACACTCCCCCTGATGATACTTAAATACACACACTCACCCAAAAACTTGTCCCTGCACTCCTCAGGGTAGTGGTACTGGGTCACGCCCACCTGGAAGGCGGGGTTATAAATATCGTTAGGGATGTTGAACGTCTTCTTGTCAGAAGTGATAATGGGCAGCGAAACGGTCTCGTTCTGAGACCCCGTGCGAAGAGGCTCGACCAGAAACTCGGCGCAGCGAATGACAATGCCCTTCTCACGGAGGTGCGGCAGACTGATGGAGGGTAGATCCATGTACTGGGTCTTGGAGGCGTGGTCCAGCAGCTCTCGGCTCCAGTCGCGATTCTTGGCGATCAGTTCATTGGCTTTATTCCAGTGGCAGCGCCCCGACTGCGCCTCCTGATCGAAATAGACATCAACGGTAAATTCGAAGAGCCGAATTAGCAGAGATCCCTTGACCGTCTGTGACCTGTCCTCTCCCTCTGTTGTGTCGTCGCACAGCTGGAGGTCGACCCGCCCCGTGCGAAGGTGAAAAGAGTTCTGAATGACCTCACAAGAAGGAAGATTACGTATCCCTTCCTGGTACTCCAGGACCAGCCTCTCCATGGCTTTCTCCTTAGGGGATTTCCCCTTAGCAGATTGTTTTTTTCCCGGTGACTTCTCCTGCCTCGAGCCGCTCCTTCCTCCCTCGGTACTCGAGGTTTCGCTCCCGTCTGTGGAACTCGATTCCTCCTTCTCTTGCTCTTCTCTCTCCTTCCGAGCGTTCTTCACGGCGGCCGCCATGAGGGACTGGACCAGTCTCGAGGCTGCTCGAAGCTGGGACTGGCTCAAGATCCACACCAGGTCACCCAGGTGAATCGCTACCCTCGTGTACATGACGGAGCAGTCAGCTACCTTCCGCTTCAACGCCACTTTAATCTTTGTCTCTCCGCAAATGAGTCTCAAATGTGTTTGATGAACAGCGTTGTCTTCCTGTCCTGCAACGTAGCTCCAGCCCTCCAGTTTGACGTTGCTCCACGTACACATCTTGTAGATCACCACCGAGTCTTCGTCAGTATTCTTGTATCTGTTGAGGGAGGAGTGGAGAGCAAGATGGAAGGGGGAGATGTGCAAGGGGGTAGAAACATCTGCTCCTTTCTTAGATACCCAAATTAGGTATTCCAGGTTTGTCTGAATTACAAATACACCCTCCCATCTATCCCTCTCTTCCCTCCTTCCCTCCCTCCCCCCTTCCCTCCTTCCCTCCCTCTCTCCCATCCCTCCCTCCCTCCCTCCCCCCTTCCCTCCCTCCCTCTCTCCCTCTCTCCCTTCCCTCCCTCCCTCCCTTCCCTCCCTCCCTTCCCTCCCCCCCACAAAGCAAACAAGTGAGCAATGGTAGAATTGGCAGCTACTTGTCGGTGCATTATGCAATATTTCACTTTCCTACAATCGGATTGGCCACGCTGAGATTTTAATTCTAGCCCCAGGATTTGGACTTGTGTAACCAGACGGCGGGGGTAAGTCTGGACACGAGACCACTGTTGGTAGGTATAATATTAGCGAGCTGGCTTTCAGGGAACGAACACCTGTACACTAATAGTGCTACTGACCTGGTTTGGCTGAGGGGGGCAGGGTTCCAATCCGCGGTGGTACTTTGTATCACAATGTCTGTCATTTCCATTCTGGCATGGAATTTTGGGTCTGTGAAGTTAACCTTGATGGAATGGATCTCGACCCTCATGCCATCGATTACTTTCTCCGTGAAGCCATACTTGGAGGGGGCGTTGGAGCTGCGTGTGTGGGGGGGGGGTGGAGTGTGTGTGTGTGTGCGCGTGGGTGATGTACTTGTATGTAAAACTATGACATTGTAAATGTGTGAAGAGGTGAAGTTATGAAAGATGAAAGAAACATGAAATGGTGTGTTTAGGAGTGAAAATGATACGATCTTCAGGTAGACCATTGTACATTATCACCCTGTTACTACAGTATAGATAGCGAACACTAGCAGCGGCTGTGTGTACAGTATAGATAGCAAACACTAGCAGCGGCTGTGTGTACAAAGATGCTTGTATTTCCTCTGCTAAGTGCTCCGGATAAAGTTGTTTATGGTACACCACAGCACCACTGTGTTTATGGTACACCACAGCACCACTGTGTTTATGGTACACCACAGCACCACTGTGTTTATGGTACACCACAGCACCACTGTGTTTATGGTACACCACAGCACCACTGTGTTCCAATATCCAGTGGTATTGGACTGAGTGACCAGGCCAGTAAAAACTGGAGCGGAGAGACTGGGAACGAGGCCAAGCCAGAGCCATCCTCTCACCCTCCTCACCTCTCACCCTCCCCACCCTCCTCACCCTAGCTGGACGTCCTGTTTCTCTCTCCCCTCTGTGCAAGTGGAGACCTCAATTTGAACCAGACCAATTGACTGAGTGTGTGTATGTGTGGGGAGGGTGTGTGTGTGGGGAGGGTGAACGTGTGTGGGGGGGGGAGGGGAGGTGGGGGGGGTGTGGTGTGTAGGAGGCATAGAGGAAAGAGAGAGCAAAGAAGGACAATGGACCTGGAAACAATCGCCATGCCAACTGAAATACCTAGTAAAATCTTATTATGATGCAATTGCAGTGTGACCTCTCATGAGCTACTTATGGACAAGCCTATATGCGTTGTCTTTGTTCAAGTCATATTTCAATGAAAAAATGATTGCTGTACTGCCTGACATATGGGTTCAATACCCAGCTAGGCTCCAATTTTTTGGGGGGAATTTCTTGACTCTCTAAACGTTATCTTTTCTATCTTAATTTGCATATGTGTTTTTAACAAGTGGCTTACAAATCGGACGGGGTCTTTGCTGAGGCTGGTGAAGGGTACGTGAGCTCTGATGGTGTCGCAGACCACTCGACCGACCCGCATCCAGGGGGGGAACTGGAGCACCTCGGTGATGAAGGCTGCGTCCAGTTCCAGGTTCTGGAGGACCCCCTTCCCCGTGAGGAAACTGAGGGAGAGGTCACTGGGCTTCAGGTCCTTGGTGAACCTGCGGGGGAGGGGGATGAGGAGGGGAGGGGGAGGGGAGGGGAGGGGAGGGGAGGGCAAATTTTTCTTCGGGAAAACCATTTAGCCACGCCCACCTTTCTATACGGCTGATTGGTAATAAATCACTATTAATGGGAATAATGTACAGGGAGCATGTGTGGCTCTCACCATGCCGACCGACTGGAAACAGAAGCAGGCATGGCCTTCTAATTTAGCATATAATAAATCGTTTTCGTGAATCCACGTATACCTTAATTTTTTTCTTCTACAGGGCTCTAACATGCTAACTGCTACTAACTGCTACTAACTGCTACTAACTGCTACTAACTGCAACAGGGGACAGTTAGAGCCCAGTAGAAATGCACTTGGTATAAGGTACTATAGAGAGTTTTCACGTAACGTCACATCCTGCATGATGACCATGTCATTTTCCGTTTATGTCCGTTTTTGCCCACCATGCGTGGGCGATAAATGGAAGATAGAATAGTACGTTATACAGCAATCTCAGAATCAACAGCTGCTTGGAACTTACGCGTTCGGCGCCTCAACTATTGCTGTGAATCAGTTTTCAGACGGTACAAATTGAGTGAATCTGCCGTCTATACTGTCAGTACGAGAGCTACTTCCTGTCCTTATGCGCATCATGCCGCTATTTGCTGCCCACCAAAATGGCGCCCTAGCAACAGTTGTTAGATGCAAATGACGTAAGATGATGTCAATGAAAACTCTCTATATATGGATTGTGATCTAAGTTTTCCACTGGGAATAAACATCTAACCACATCTGGGATTCGGCTCTAATATCATGCCAGCACTTGTGGACTATGTATACTTGTGAGGCCATTGCTCTATTAAAGTCAGTAAACTACACAAAGCTGTAGTACTCGCAGGCAACTTATCAAGATCGCGTATCAGACACAGCAACAGCTGCAGTTCACGTAACTACCAGCAGACCACGCCTACCCACCCCTGACTCTATCTTACCTCGCCAGTTTCTCCACTATCTTCTTTTTCACGTAATCAGTCATTCTCCCGGCGCGGTCTCTCCCTAGCTCCTAGAACCAGCCACGTTTTTCAATCACCCGTCATGCTCTCATACGGCCTACCATGATCTATACATACGACCTCACATCCTGGTCGGTCATGGTCGACCGGTCTGTGTATTATGTGGGATGGCATCACGCGCGCCGCCAAAACTCCGCCCATTGCGGCTAGCTCCTAGATCCTCCGCATAAAAGAAAATCACATGATCACATTCTTGGCCAAGTTTTGCAAAACAGTGAAGTAGTGCCGAAGATGCAAGCCGTGTTCTGCAGCGTCCTGCTCGCCCTAGTGGCTGCAGCTTCTACTCAAGGTAGCTGCATTGTATGCAGATAATTGAAAATACGTGTTTTGATGTAATTTATGTATCAGTGCAGACGAGACGGGCACTAAATTATCATCGTAGTGCTTCCGTTTTGTTAGTATATTAGCTATTAATTTTGATAAATACTGTATGAAGAAGTCAACTGTGATTGTTTGAGCAACCAGAAACTACAACTTTACAAGTAGTGAACATGTTGTTTTGTTATTTTTTACCCTTTATTGTAATCTCTTGGGCCATACTGTAAAGAGCTAAGAACAGTCTGATATTAAACTGGTCAGGTTTGCGTAACCAACCGCTGCAGGAATGTGTGCAGTTGCAATTCAGTTGGATAGTTATTAAGTAGCCTTTGACGTTTGAAATGTAAATTGGAATGGGTTTTTTCGGACTTTTTTTATAATTGCATTTGTAGCAGTTACGGAAGTCTGATGGGGTCACTGACTGTTCTTTCGCTTTTCACAGTCTGGCCTGCGAGACTATCATCTAGGATACGTCCAGGGCTTATTCAGATATGCTCTTTCAAGACTGATATTTTAGGAGCAAGCCTGAAGAACTTCTAATAGCATTTTTGAACTGGTTCAAACTGCCAGATTTGTAAATTTGGTAGTAAGACAGCCTGAGAGGAAGCTAGTCTGTTCAATCAGAAACCACATTAGCATCTGGAGAGAGTCTGGAGGGAGCCACTGGCGGGTGAACCTGGTGACATCTTCCAACGATTGTTGGTGTGGTGTGGTTGTAAGATGATATGGGTTGGTTTCCTCTATGGTGACAGGGACACTAACATTGAACTGTCCCTCGTTGTCTGCAAGTTGTCCTTCACTTGTCTGCAAACACTGCATGATTAGACCAATGTGTGTTAAAAAAATTGTCTCCAAAATACACTCTGCAGTTAAAGCCCGCATTAAAGTAGCTATATAGCTACCATACGTACTATAAAGAATTTTTCTAGGCTGCAAGAAATTATTGCAAGATGACTTCAATGCTCCATTCTCCCCCACACACACACACCCACACCCACGCACAGCTCCCCTGTATGCTGAAAATGCACCAACTGCCATCGATGGAGAGTACATTGTGATTCTGAAGGAGGACTTGTCTGAAAGGGATGGTATGTGATGATGATCACGTTCCTAGGGCTAGGATCCAACTACCCAAATGTGTATATAATTTAGTCTCCACAGAGTCCCACAATTCAGTGTTTAACCAGCACGACATGCCATGGTTCACCTTGTTCCTGCTGCTTCTTCAGCAAAGCCTCAGACGGTGGTACATCTTTGCTCAGGTTGCCCTGCTAAATTTCTATAAACGCAAGATAACATTATATGGAGGGAGTACTCAGCTAGCAGTCCTACCTCCTGAATTTTTATGCTATGTATGTAATCCCCCTTTTGCAAATCCTGGCTGGTTATTATGGTTGTCCTGCTGTCATTAGTATTTTTGTTTTTACCTTCCGAGATCCTTTAGTTTGCTCTTTAGATCATAGACGCCATCTGCCTATGTGTGTGGTTGCAATGCGTAGATGTTTGGTGGCAATCCAGGTATAGAAATATTAACTCTTTAGTCAAAACAGAAGTGGCTAAGATGGTCACATGTTTTGTGGCACTCATACACTCAGCAGATAGTGAGAATATATTACTACTAGCTATAGTAAAGTGCTATTATCGAGCACCATCTAAATACACTATCCACAATTTAGTCTATGGTATAGCGTTTTAGCTGAGGTGCTGATGGTGACACTCACCTGGTAACACTAAGGATCTCAACTTGCTTGATATTTCAGCTATACAGATCTTCCTCCTTACAACACTGTAAAGTACACATCTTGTAGCTGTCATTCCAGCCTGCAGCAGAACCTCCTACCCTGAAGTAATTATACCTCAGTGAGTGCTGTTATGAAGTTCCAAGCAGCATGCATCTTTAAGAGAAAATTTCTTCTTACTAATAACGATCTAGAGGCATAGCAACAAGCTTCCAGTTTTTGTCTCGAGTTTGAATGCTGTTTTGAAGGTCTGGAGCTCAAGAACACCCACCCTGAAAGATGAAACAGGAAGTTGGTTAAATTGATATAGATGTTGGATGGGTGGGGAGAGTTGTCGACATGCCAACAGTGAAAAAGCTTTTTAATCCATCATTCCTGATTCTCAAGATCCGGCATCTAGCAGTAACTAAGATTTGAGGTTTAATATACAGGAAGGACAGTACAGTAGAGGTGGTTGTTACATGTATTATGATTTCAAAACATTCACCTGGTTTCTGCAGCCGGATTAGATGGTTTTCCCTGTGCTTGTGTTGAAGGCTTCATAGTGAAAGTAGCCCTGCATCTATCACATGTCTCCTACTATCACCTTGGCTGTGTAGTACGCACTCAGCAGAGAACAGTATGAATAATCTTGAAGTTTGGATTAAGTCACAAGACATGATAAATTAATTCATATCTGAAGCATAGTGCTCTACACTCAGCAGAGAGCAGATCCTCCCGGATAAATGCAGGCGGCTGTAGTATGAAGGTTGCAAGCACAATGCCAATACTATCCAGTATTCTTAACAAGGTATACTGATAGTCATATCAGTATGCCTGTCTTCAAACTAGTCACATGCTTGCTACTCCGTTGTGTGGGCCACTAGGTCCACTATAGACAAGCGAACAGCTGTCTTTGTTGTGGAGTTTGGACAGAAGTCACAAGATTTTTTCTCTTTTACAGTCAGCAGTTGTGATCACGATTATTAAACATTTTGATATTTATGACTTTCATGGTTACTGAAGTGGGTCATGTGCTGAAGCAAGGTATGCATGAATATCTCCCACACAGCAATGTTTTGTGAATTTGAATTATGATGGTACGTACCCAGTCTAAACAGTATTGATGTAATGTAGCCTCCTTCCCAGGCCCAGTACACACAGGGTACAAAGGTGGATTTTTGTGCGGGAGAGTACTCAGATATCGCATAAGAACAGGACCAGTTACATAAGTTCAAATCATGAGTGGGAAGGGAATGGCAAACAAATGCAGCTGATGACTATGTTTCAGCACTCAATCTGTGGTATAAACTGGCCTTCTTTTGTCGCCTCATATGCTATCAGTATACTATTCAGCTATCGGTATGCTATCCACATGCTATCAGATACTATCCACATACTATCAGTATACTATCCATATGCTATCAGTATACTTGTGGTCATTTTTAGTGTTTACCTGTGGGATATCATACGGGATGCAATGATGTTAGGAACTGTAGAATTTTCCATATTTCAATAACTGGGTTACTGTCTTGTTGGCTAAAGTTTACTGTAGTCATGTGACCCCCCCCTCCCTCCTCCATTCATACAGTTGGTGATCACATGGTAATGGTTCGGAACCTGTTGAGTCACCGTGGCAACAAGAATGGCTCCAAAATCTTGGCAGAGTACCACATTGGTGATTTCCGTGGCTACGCAATTAACATGGATAAAACGTAAGGCTCATTCTAATATTTATCTTAGGTAGAAATGGCTAGCTAACTAAACTGTTTGGATACTAAATTAGACACTTTCATGTACATTTTGGGTGGCAGTAAGTTATTATTTATTGAAATAAAGGGCAAATTAGCTAATTTCAGTCTGTGTAGCGATTGTGGGAATTTTTTGAATTGTTAGTAAAGATATAAAACTGTTTGATGTCCATTTAATGGAAGGCTAGCTTCCAAATGTGCCGTTCTCGGTAAACTAGTATACTATAGTATGCAGAGAATATCCATTTATGGTCCTTTTTTCTCAGGACACGGGAGACGGTCCGACTGATGCCTCATGTGAAGTATGTGGAATACAGCCAGGTCAGATATAGTTTACTAGTACAGGAATGACATACTGAGATAGTGTGTGGATAGTATACTAGGCAGCGTTGAATAGTACGTGATAGTATACTGAGATAGCTTATGAATAGTGTATGGTTAGTATACTGAGGCAGCATGTGAATAGTGAGGATTCTCTTCTAAAACAAGAAAAAATACTGTTGTGTACGTATATGCTTAGTTATGGGTAATCACGTGGATTTGAGTTCAGTTTGGGAGTAATTACATGAGCACATATCACAACCTCTGTTGAACTACAAGGGTATGGAAATAATCGCACTCTTGTCTATAGTGGTAAATGTACAGTGGAACCTCTGTATTGTGGTCACCCTCGGGCCAACATTTTATGGCTGCAATATACTAGAGGGTGGCTGTATTATCATAATACATTAGCAATATGTACATTGGGACCTGGCCTTACTAGAGAGGTGGCTGCTATAGAGTGACCACATTATAGAGGTTCCACTGCACTCATCTCCGGCTTGGTTGCTGTCCCACACAGGTGTACACCACACAGCAAGCAGACTGTGACGTGCAGACAGGTGCTACCTGGGTGAGAACTCTTGTGTGTGTATAGGAGCACATAAAATTGAGGAGCGGGGGGGGGGGGGGGCTGGAAACAGCTGCAAATGTCTTTGAAGTATGAGAACAACCCCACGCTATCAGTAGCCATTGGAATGAAGACAGGAATAGAGTTGAGCAAGCTTGTTATGACTGCAGTGGATCAGTTAGGCAAAAGACCCAAATACAAAACTGTAGAGTGTGGCATTATTTGACCGATCAGATTGGGCTTTAATCTGCATTTCTCCGTATATGTACATATGCAGTATTTGGTTTGCCGCATAACAAGTTAATAAAATGACTTCTTTACCAAACTCTGTGTGTATATATACATGATGCAGTCCTCACAGAAGGCACTGCTGTGCTATCTCTTGAGCAATGCTTGAGGACTGCATCTTGTGCCATTGAATCGAACATCACACCCCGAAAGCTTCACGAACTAGCAGAATGTTCTGTGCTTGACCTGCCTCCACATGCAATACAGATTGTATAGGTGCTTTGTTGTTACAGAGGTGATGTCATAAACGTTTGCAGTATACTATGGGATCATCCTCAACTTTTAAAAAAATGTTTCCCTTTGTTTACATGCTCCTAGTGTATGTGTGTGTGTGTGTGTGTACGTGTGTGTGTGTGTGTGTGTGTGTGTGTGGTGTGTGTGCTGTGTGTGTGTGGTGTGTGTGCTGTGTGTGTGTTGTCGAGTGACTCACCAACCACATGATTCTACATGAACATAATCCACACATATCACACGCACACACACGCACACACACTCACATCACACCCACACACACACACACACACGCACACACACGCACTCACATCACACACACACACACACACACACACACACACACTAGGGTATAGTGCGGACTACTGACAGAGATGTCAGCACTGATAACAACTACGACTACAGTCCTGGTGGTAAGTACATACGTGACGTGCATGGTAGAATTTTGCATCGGCGAAGATAGTTGCACTGCTTCTCAGGCAATGAAGGAAGGCAGTGAATCTGCAAACCTTTACAATCATATTAGTAATCACTCTTCGGAGCCACTGAAACAATGTCTCCAGCAATAGGTACAGAAGTGCAGCTGTCTTTGCTCGATCCCTGCCACGTACATGGCAAAATGGTACCAGGCTCTCCAGTGGCAAAGTAAAACATGCACAAGAGTTGGAAATGGGGAATGAGGCTACTGTATGTATGGGAATGAGACTACTGTATGGGAATGAGACTACTGTATGTATGGGAATAAGGCTACTGTAGTGAGGGAATGAGACTACTGTATGGGAATGAGACTACTGTGTGTATGGGAATAAGGCTGTACTGTATAGGAATGAGGCTACTGTATGTATGGAAATGAGACTACTGTATGCATGAGGCTGCTGTATGAGAATGGGACTACAGTATGGGAATGAGACCACTGTATATATGGGAATGAGGCTACTGTATGTATGGGGATGAGACTACTGTGTGTATGGGAATAAGGCTACTGTATAGGAATGAGACTACTGTATGTATGGAAATAAGGCTACTGTATAGGAATGAGGCTACTGTATGTATGGGAATGAGACTACTATATGTATGAGACTGAGGCTACTGTATGAGAATGGGACATGTATGGGAATGAGGCTACTATATGGGAATGAGACTAAGTAATGTATGAATGGGAATGAGGCTATATCTGTATGTATTACCAATCAAATTCTGATGCTGCCGGATACTGTTCACCTCTCAATTCCACCAACAGACATGGGGAACGGAGTAGACGTTTACATCATCGACACGTGAGTTGGCTCACATGATCTCACGTGATGTTATTTGTTTCTATGGCAACCAGAGCTCACATGACTGAATGTGATATCATGCAATGTCACATGATCTCCCAACTGTAGTGGTATATATGTTGAACACCCGGACTTTGAAGGCAGGGCCAAATGGGGTATTGACTACATTGATGGGACTCAGAAGGACGGAAATGGTCACGGGACTCACTGTGCCGGTACGTTAGCCTAGTACCCAGGTCTCCCTCGCACAGATTTTAACTTGTAGCCATGAAGGCTAGTATACTAATAGTATAGTAATAGTATACAGTACTCAGGGAAATCACTTGTTCACATCAACAATTCAGTCCTCAAGATTTTTCTTAGCCCTTGAGGTGAGAGAACACGCAGGGTTTAATACAGGGGGGGGGACCCCCTCCCCACCCTAAATTGTTTTTGGTGCTCAGTAATTCATTAGCAGCTCTTTTTGACCCACAAGCAACCTCTGACTGCTTAAACTACAAGAAATAGTTGAGGTAAGCAAAATCTCAGGCAGCCTAGGGGGCGTGGCTAGCAGAGAGGGGGCGTGGCTCTCCACATCTGTGTATCATACTTCCCCCCCCCTCCCTCAGACCACAATATAGGACTCGTACAGTCTCAAATCTGCCACGCCCCTTTTGATCATATGTTGAGTTTCCCTTCCAGGCCTGGGTATGGCTACTGTTTCTTAGTCCCTGAGGGAACACAACAGTTGGTGCCCCAGTTCATGCAGCTGTTCCTCCTCACAGGTACTGTGATGGCCAAAACCTGGGGGTTGGCCAAGAAGGCCACCGCCATTGCTGTTCGAGTGCTGAACAACAGTGGTTCTGGAACCACAACGTAAGTAGAGGATGTTACTGCACTGTGATGTAATGTGTGTGGGGGGAATAGGCACTAAATAGAGAAAATACATGAAAACATGCTTGTATAAAAGTTACATGACAGCACAAAAATATAGCCTCGTTCCCAGGCCTCCCCGTCGAGCGAGTGAAGCGAACAGAGGAAAAGCGGGAAAGGCCTGGTATGGCTCAATCACATGCGCCGTCATTGATGACCCGTGATTTCATGCTTCACTGCACATCACCCACGTCAGTGCTATTGATCTCGCTGCCTAGCGAGGTCAAGAGGATTGGCAAAGCATTTTAGGCGGCTCTGAAGCTTAGACAAGAACTGATCGTGACGTTCTGATGGTGAAAGGGCTGTAAGATGCAAATTCACCAACGTGGATCCATGAACTGGCCTTGGAACCGATGCAGCAGATCGATTGCTGTATAATTTGCATACTTCATTGCTTTTTGTCAGTTGAATGGGCATACCAGTCGAGTAAATTCAGATTCAAATACAGTCTGCACAACAATAATGTTATAGAGAGATGGCAATGTCAGAGTCCAAACATAGAATGCTATATGTCTAGGCATGCTAGCTTCAGTTCCAAGGCCAGTTCACGGATCCGCATTGGTGAGCTTGCAATTAGAGGTCCTTTCATCACCAGAAAGTCACAATCAGTTCTTTGTCCTTCAGAGCCGCCTAAAACACAAAGAAACACTTTTTCCAGTCCATTGGTAATCTTGTCCAGCGATATCAATAGCACTGGCGTGGGTGATGTCATTATTATTGTTGTTTTATTCCCCCTGCAGTGGAGTGATCAATGGAGTTAACTATGTTGGTAACCAAGGCGGTGGAAAGAAGTCCGTGGCAAAGTAGGTGTACAGACACTTGGTTGTTGTTGCTAGGCAACAGTGGATGATCACATGATCATGTGGATATAATATTCGATTGCAGCATGTCCCTGGGTGGAGGAAAGTCTACGGCACTGAACAACGCAGTGGACGCTGCTGTTCGCCAGGTATGCAAATAAGTACAGCTGGAATACAGCCATTAGTAATCCTCACAGCATTCACAGTGATATCCAAATATGGAAGAAGCTTCTTTGTGGTGTAGACAAAGTAAAGGCTATTGCTTGAGTGGTGCACCTATTCCAAAATTTTGCAAGATGATGCAAGATGTTGTATTAGCTGTATTGCACTGGAGCCGAAGGGCTTTGGCCAATAAAATGAGTCGTCTTATTGCCCCTCTCTTCTTCCCCCACACACTCACACACTCACACACTCACACACACACATTCACACACACTCACGCACACACACCACTGGCACAAATCTAGGGAGTGCATTTTTCTGTTGCTGCTGGCAACGAAGCACAGAGTGCATGCAATGTATCTCCCGCTTCAGCTGAATTGTGGTGCGCACAACAGTTTTTTTCCACTTGTTTCCTCCCTGAATACCAGCCCCATGGGAGTGCCCCCCCCCCCCCCCCCCCACCCCGTGTTGAAAAAAGGCCATGGTCACAGTAATGAATCAGAGGGTCAACCAGATTCACAGTTTGTGTGATGTTTCATCTCCTAATTAGCGTCACTGTCATATGCAGTATTGAGTGAACACTCTCAGGCAGGGTCACCTGATGTTGAAACCTCTATACTGTGGTCGCCCTCAGGCCAACGTTTTATAGCTGCATTATAGAGGGTGGCTGTATTATAGAGGTCCATTATACATTAGCAATATGTACATTGTAACCCAACAAGGTGGCCTTACTAGAGAGGTTGGCTGCTATAGAATGACCACATTGTAGAGGTTCCACTGTATAAACACTTCCAGGATTGTGTGCATCTCCCTGTTTTTTGTTACCCCCGGTGACAGCAAAATCTACTCTCAGATCATTTGACTAGTACCAGCTAGCAAATACAATTGGATGGGCAACAGGTAGTGATATCGCATAATTCGTGTAAACCTTCTTAAAGAGATTTTCTTGGTATACAGTCATTATATGGCTCACCCACACATGCAAATAAATTTCTTACACTGTATATATTGCACACACACATCCACACACACACACACACACACAGTGTTACAGTTGGTGCCAGTGACAGTTCTGACCAGTTTGCCTACTTCAGTAACTATGGGACATGCGTTGAGATCATTGGCCCAGTTAGTTGTACTAGAGTTTCCACCACATCTTTAAAATGTAATATCCAACCTTGTCGAACCCAGAAGCAACCGCAAACCTCAGTTTAAAAACTTTCTGGGGAAGTTATACCTCAATAGGCATAGGCCCACACTCAAGCATCCCCACCAAAAGATCCAGTATGAAACCCTTAGTTTCATTTTAGCGCAGCTATGGGCCTGGTATATTTTCTCACATGCGTGACACGTACGATAGAAGGGTGAAAAGGCAGCGAATCTATATTTCTTGTAGCTACTCTTCGGAGTCTGTTTGTCCCGCAGACTAAGCGCTGAAACAATGTCACCAGCAGAAGATAGAGAAGTACAACCGTCTTTCAAGCGGTTCCTGCCCACGTACAATTAAGTAGGTCAAATCATATGAGAAAATGTACCAGGCTCTCCAGCAACGTGCACGAGAGACTGGGGACGAGGCTATGAAACCCTGCTATTTAAAAACCTTTCTGCCACTACAAGCCTACGTTACAGTAGCGATGTCTGTTTCCGTAAATTTTCAATTAGAGTTTAACGTGGCACACAAGCTTGTGAGTTTTGAGATGGAAAGAACGGTCTAGAATTAAGTTGAGGCACTGAACTCAAACGTTTCTGTGTGGGATGTATGTTTATACCGTACTACCATACTATCAGCATAATGTACTATTGCAGAGAATCCAAATAAGAGAGTCCAAATGCGCCCGAAAAACCACATTTGTTTATAAGCCTTTATAATACCTATGTACTATATGTATGTATCTGGTCTAGCGGTAAAGTCCTCGCGTATTAATCCAGGCGGGAGCACCTTTTCTCTTTTTTTTTCCAATTTTTTTTTTTTTCACGAATTTTATTTTTATTTTTGGCTCGGGTGTAAAGGGTTAAAGCTGTGCAATCTATTGTTGTTTTGATGCTCATAGCATGCTCTAATTGTTGGTGCTATTAAAACATAAATTTGAAAAAATGACCCTGGCATAGCTACATTGCACATGTGCTACAGTCTCAAACAGCCCATCTCTAGTAAACCTGAGCTCATCTTGTCTTTTTTATTCCTTCTCTCTCTCTCAGGGAGTCAGCGTTACCTCCACCTGGAATAATGGTGGCACCAACACCATCTCAGGTATGGCTGTGAACTTTCTCTAGCTGTGGGTAGCCCACCAATCTTGATCAAGCCATGCATGCCATGTAGTATGAAATTGAGAAAGCATACTTGACACACCACACATATATTCACATTCCCTTTCCAGGCACATCCATGGCCGCCCCTCATGTGGTGAGCTGATCAATATCTACACTTTTAAAATAGGGTTGTTCTCTCGCTAGTTTTTAAAAATAACAACCTCGGTGTGTTGCTAGGGAGTAAATCATATTTATCTTCACATATTATTCTATTACTTCTTACATCACAGCGATGAATCATACAGTCAAGATTACATTTGGAGGAAGATTTGGGTTTCCGTGGCAACAGTAGCATCAGCATTACCTTATATGATAATACCAGCTGTACCGAGGAGAGCTGTTGCCATGGAAACCCAAATCTCTTTCCAAATGTAAATCATAATCCATATCTGTAATAAAGAAATAGGTGAATGGCGTAATATATATTATATGTGAGAATCTACACCCACCTAATGCTACAGGGTAGTTATTTATAAACTAGCGAGCGAACAGCAAGCCAGGTAGCTGTGCCATGTTACTGCCTCCCCACAGGCTGGCGTGATGGCTAAGTACCTGAGCACTGGAGACTATACCCCAGCCCAGATGATGGAACACCTGCAGAAAGAGTAAGCAATGTCTGTCCGCAAACCATGCTTTTGTCCTCAGACCATGCTGCTCTCCTCAAACCATGCAATGTCTGTCCTCATACCATGCAATGTCTGTCCTCATATCATGTTTTTGTCCTCAAAACCACACAGTCTGTCCTCAAACCATGCTCAAAGTAGAAACTGAGAATTAGGCAGAGGGTAGTGTGGCCAATTAAGGTTGATTTTCATCATCACATCCCACAATGCACTATAAAATGAACGGATAACTTTAATCCTTGCATGGGTGGTTGCTATGGTTGCATGATGCCAGGCTGTCACACACACACACACACTAGGGCTTCTGAAGACAAAATCGCCGGGCTCACTGGCACCAAGGCTACTACACCAAATCTACTGGTCTTCAAAGATTGTCCATAAACAGTTACTGTTATAAGACTTTGAGCACTCTACCTTTTTGAGCATGTTATATAGGTTTTTATTTTTTGTATAATAAGGAAAGGTTATTATTATTGTGAACTGTGTGAAACCTTACTCTTGTTGTAAATAGTGGAATTATTGGATTGTACTATTCGCTGCTATGGCAGTAGCGTTAATATTCGTACTAGTGTGGCCTTTCCTGTGGTGGAGTGCATGAGATCGTCCATTATACAATAATTATAATAGTGCAGTAGTTGTGCCAATTTGTAAGCAAGTTATATTGCAGCACTAAAGTAACGTCTTCAAATAAACATAGATGTTAACAAGTGACAGGCCCCGTACGTTTGTACCGCTTGCAATTGTATAAAAATTACAATCAACTGCACTGTCAGATGTAAAGATGTATATGACATGCAATGAATATTGCAATTGGATGGTGGATCAATGGACTTCAATGTGTGTCACTGTAATGATATCTCAGTGATGATTATGTGGCTAATTATTATTTTAGCGGGCAAAGACTTAAAAGCTATTCTGTGTCAGGATCTGCATGCAGCTCAGCCAAGCAAGAGTCTGACAGACAGTTAATAACACTTCCAGTGGAAATCTGGCCTGGTGAACAGCGTGTTCATCCAAGCACCTCATGCGATCAGCCGGTTCAACATATACACTCAGATCAGGCCTGGCCTGAAATTAGCTGTACAATTCAGTAGCGTTTGTAATCAGGTTCCCTAGCTGTGGTTGAGAAGCAGATACTATAGGCCTAGAGTCCCATACCAGCCTTCGAGCAACAACGTCAATACACAGGCTATAAGACTTAGTCTTAATATTATTACCATAACAGACTAGCAAGAAGAGTGGTCCCAGCCAAAGCCAGACCATTGCTATTGCCTCTGAACAGTGTCATTCATTAAATAAGTAGTCAAATAAACTCACTATTGTAGGGCCCAGAACCATAGTGGGCTAACCACAAACAAGTAGCGGAAATTGTACACTAATGGGGTAAAAAAAATATGCATACCCTATGCATGAACATATAGCCAAATTCTTAAATTACAGCAACTGAAACACGTTTTAAGTTTAGGGGGGCAAATTCAATATTTGTGGATTAGACTGACCACCCTAGTTCTGAGCCCTTTATATAATTATACTCATGGGCATAGACATTTACATAGACATACTATCTCTTGCGACATGAATATATAGTGGGGTTATAGTGCACAACTGTTTTTTCCATCACAGTAAAAAAAAGAATTGTCATTTTGACTACAATTGTTTGTTATTAAGTTAGCTACACTCGGGTGATGAACACGTTACACACATGGACAAGCTAGATGGTTTGAGTTTATGGAGGGAGTTGGCCAAGAATACAGTGGAGGGAGTTTGTCAAGAATGCAGAAAACACATTAGAGCAATTGCTCTGTGTATTATGATACACCCTTGACCAACTCCCTCTGATTAGCCTTAATGTATTTTGACCAACTCTCTCCACAGCAATTTGCTCTAATGTGTTTGACCAACTCCTCCCACAAACTTACTATCTTGCTGTGTCAATATATGTAATGTGTTCATCATCTCCAACCCCATAACAAACAACTGTAGTCATAATGCCAATTCTTTTTTTTACTGTGTAGCCAAATTCTTAAATTTCAGCAACTGAAACACGTTTTAAGTTTAGGGGGGCAAATTTAATATTTGTGGATTAGACTGACCACCCTAGTTCTGAGCCCTTTATATAATTATACTCATGGGCATAGACATTTACATAGACATACTATCTCTTACGACATGAATATATAGTGGGGTTATAGTGCACAACTGTTTTTTCCATGTGAAACTATCACACAACCATAACTACATACACTGTTGACACAAATGAGTTTTGTCTCCAGTTCTGTACAGCCTTCAAAACTACTTTAGATGCTCTTAACAACAGATATTCGGAAATTGAGGCAATCGTTTTTAAGGTATTTGGTGTAGAGTGCAGGGTGGGCTATGAACTGGCCATAACCCCAGCCATAAGTAGCTATTTCCTGTCCCACCACTCTAGCACCAGCATCGATACTGCCAGCATCACCCAGTCCATCATCAAAGACAATAGTCCTTTCATGATTCCGCCCGCTCCTCCTCTGATTCAGCAGCTGTATCATGATGGCTCCACGAAAAGGCCACTTCAGTTGGTCATCATGCTCCCCTCGCATCAGACGGACTGCTACAGAGAGATGAGTATTCTTACCACTGCGTAAGCCATTAGCATGCACACTAAGGCACATCTTGTACCCACTAACGTGAGAATAGAAAGGTGCGCTCATCCAGCGATCACTTGCTTGCTTGTGCTGCTCAAATTCAGACATCATGAGGTCCAGTGGAGGGACAAACACGTGCTCAAGAACACGAGTCATGCTAATCAGCATTGCGTCAATTCGATTTTGTTTCTGTTCAGTCATGTATTGAAGTGTATCTACCTGATGCTTCTGCTGCTCAATTGCCTGCTGTCGTTGCTCAGTCTCACGCTGCAGTGTGTCGATCTCACTATGCTGCTGCTCAGCTATGCAGCTAACTTTGCTCAGATGGACTTTCACGTTCTCGTCCAAGTGAGTCTGCATGTGCTGACGCTGACACTCAACTTCACATCCGGCATAGCTGAACTCACACCTGATCACTTGCAGGGGACAGGCTTCTTCCAGATGTTTTGGGAGGTGCTGTCGCTCAATCGCATTCTCTCCACATTTATTTCGGCACTGAAGAGGGAATTTCTCGCAAAAAGGCCAATGATCGTTGGTGACTTTGCTGTAGGTGGCTTCATGATGGCCACAGTAGGGGCAGTTGAACGGCCGGTTGGGACAATCATTCACTTTATGTCCCTCGAGTTGACATCGCTGGAGATCATCACCACAGGAGTAAGGACAGGCCACTGTCACAAACTGGCACTCCCCCTCAACAGAGCTCTGGCTCAGATGTCTGTCAAGACTGCCCAACTCTCCAACCCACTCACATCCACTGCTCTTGTTTCGACAGCGAACTTTGAGCTCGTTAATTTTGCGCTGGAAAAACTTATCGGGTGCAGTAGCCAGAGTTCCTTTGCACAGCGGGCAGGGTTCTCCGTCTTGCTGTAGCTTGGTGACCGTCTCTTGCGAGAGGTGGTTCCCACAGCACAGCGTCAGGTGGGCCTCTCCGAGGAGGTCAGCTGTGATAGGGCAGAAGAAGTCTCCCAGCGACTTATCAACGCAGTCGTAGTCGCCCTTGGCAGTTGGAAAGGAAGCCATATCCTGCGATTTGCAGCTCAATAAGTAGTAGCCCCGCCCATCTGTGGTGTCTCATACCCAGACCGAACAGAATCGGTTTCCGCAGCAGTCAACATATACCTCCAATGTATGCTGCGTCCACTATCGCTCCACCATGCAGCATTATTGTCGTTTGACTGCTGATAATTTGAGATCCTACCTAGCTATATACATGTAAATGGGAATAATATGCCAAAATTCCACCCATAGCAAGGAACAAATTTGCTACCCACTTTGAAGTCTATAGCTACCTCTCAGACAGCTGTAATTCAGGTAAGTAATAAAAAATCTGCACCTTTTTTTGCGGTGTATTTCTTTTTGTGCTGAGAATACCTATCTTAAAATGAAATTACATACTAACTACAGAATTACTAACCACACACACACACTGAAACAATTGAGGGTTTATTTTAACCATAATTTGGTTGTCTGAATTGCAATTGCAAACTGAAGCTTGAATAGACTCATAGGGGCAAACCCAGGGTCATTATGCACTGTCAAACTTTGGGATGCATCTTATGGTAAGATGTCATTGACATTCATGAGCCAAGCTATGCCCCCACGTGCTCACTTATTACATTCATGGCCCGGCCACACATGAGCATCACCACTCAAAACATTGTCCTATCAGAACAACTTGATGTGTCTGGGTTATCGCCAGACAAATCAAGAGGGGTGGTTTGTACTACTAACAATTTCACTGAAATGTGAATGATGAATCTTATTTCACTTCTCTGGTTAAAATAAACCCTCACTTTCAGTATTGGATGATCAGTTCCTTAATCCATCCGTGGAACTGTGGGGTAGCTACTAAGTATTGAGACCATACACGTACTCTGCACAGTTCTAATAGTATCTGCATACATGTGTTCATGCAAACATACATAAGTGCAATATGAAAACATTTACCTACTAATGCAAAAATGGCAATCATAAAATAAGTACTAATTTTTAAGCACAATACAATGGAAAGGCAGTTCGTGGTAGCCACACTACCTTAAACCTTATGCAGTATTTATATACACAAACACATAGTCTTCACACTCAGGAATTTTAGAGAGTCTTAACAGCAATTATTCGAAAATTAAGGCAATCATTATTAAGGTATTTGGTGTAGACGTCCATGTGATCCATGAACTGGCCGTAGCCCCACCCACTGGCGGATCTCTCCTGCCTCAATACCCTGGCACCACTACAACCTACTCTGTCATCAAAGTGAAAACACTTTTCATGATATTTGCTGTTCTTACTCCTGTTCAGTAGCTGAATCGTGATGTTTCCACGAAAGGGCCACTTCAGTTGGTCGTCGTGTTCTCCTCGCATCAGGTGAATCCCCACCGAGATGTGTGTGCCCCGACCATCACCCCAGCCATTGGCATTCACACTTAGACACACCTTGTACCCACCGATGTGGGAGTAGAAAGGTGCACTGATCCAGAGGTCGCCTTCTTGTTTCTTACGCTCAAAGTCGGTCATTAGGACGTCTAGTGGAGGGATGAACAAATGCCCCACAACTCGGTTTAGAGCGACCATTAGTGAGTCCATCTGACTCTGCTGCTGTGTTGTCTGCTGCAGCGTGTCAATGTGACGCTTGTACTGCTCAATCGCTTGTTGCTGTTGCTCTGTTTTAGATCGCAGTGTATCGATTTCACTGCGCTGTTGCCTAGATCCACAGCTAACTTTGGCCAAATGCGCTTTCACGTTCTCGTCTAAGTGAGTCTGCATGTGCTGACGCTGACACTCAACTTCACATCCGGCATAGTTGAACTCACATTTGATCACTTGCAAGGGGCAGGTTTCTTGCAGATGTTTTAGGAGGTGCTGTCGCTCAATCGCATTCTCTCCACACTGATTTGGGCAGTGAAGAGGGTATTTTTCGCAAAGAGGCCAATGATCGTTGGTGACCTTAGCGTACGTAGCTTCAAGATGGCTGCAATAGGGACAGGTAAAAAGACGGTTAGGGCAATCATTTGCTTTATGCCCCTCGAGTTGATGTCGCTGGAGATTGGTACCACAGGAGAAAGGACAGGCCACTGTCACAAACTGGCACTCCCCCTCAACAGAGCTCTGGCTCAGATGTCTGTCGAAATTGCCCAACTCTCCAACCCACTCACATCCAAGGCTCTTGTTTCGACAGCGAACTTTGAGCTCGTTAATTTTGCGCTGGAAAAACTTATCGGGTGCAGTAGCCAGAGTCCCTTTGCACAGCGGGCAGGGTTCTCCGTCTTGCTGTAGCTTGGTGACCGTCTCTTGCGAGAGGTGGTTCCCGCAGCACAGCGTCAGGTGGGTCTCTCCGAGGAGATCAGCTGTGATAGGGCAAAAGAAGTCTCCCAGCGATTTATCAACAAAATCATAGTCGCTCTCAGCAGCTGGAAGGGAGGCCATCTCTCGATCTCCGCAGCGAACCTATAATTAAAGCTCGTCAACCCGCATTCTTTCGCTGGGGGGGGGCGCCGGGCGTGAACGGACTATTTGGCGCGGCGTGCGCTAGCGCTAGCGTTTGATCTAGTCTCGTGTACGTCCAGTCCCATGATCGATCCACGGCGTCTGATCTGGGCACGAGACTACGCTCGATCGTGGAGCTGATAGTCACATGAATATCACGTGATATACACTGTCTGCCGATTCAGCTGATCACAATTGTTTTTCGACGCAATCGGGTCTTACAGAAGTAAGTATAGATAGCTACACAAGACTCTGTGTATTAATGCTAGACGGTTTTCTTAGTGGGCTGTTGTGTTCCCCTTCTGCCCTTCTGTTGCTATAAAGTTTAATATCTGTGGGTACATTTTATATCATGATAGCTGTACATAGATACCAAGGTATACAGGTATCTGAGAAACAGGTGGTTAGCCTCGTTTTCAGTATCACCCTCTACTGTTTTCGTACTGCAAATTGACAAAGCGCTGGAGGGAGAGACTGGGAACGTGTAGTCTCGCGTGGCCAGACTCTCGAGAGTCTGGCCACGCGAGACTAGGGAACGCGCGAGGCTAGAAGATGATTCCCACTCTGTTGTTACTGTTTTAATGTGGCCGTGATAAGAACAGTCAGGTTTCCCAAAGCTTTACTTCACAGTGCTGTGTGTGCCTAATTCATTGGTTACGCAACTGGATTGGTCACATGACTATCACATGACTATTGTCCAGGTGTATGGCCATGTCAGGTGACAGTCAGGTGGTGCAGTTCTCCACCATGACTCTGGAGAACGCTCGTAAAGCCAAGGTCTCCATGGAGAACTTCTACGAGAATTTGCTTGTACAGGATAAGGACCGGAATAACAGGTCTGGAAACTTGTCTGACTGGTTATTTGTATTGTTAATTAACCGACTTGTTTACAGGTGGAAGAAGTTGGAGCAGTCGATGGAAGAAATGGGATTATCAGCGGAAGAGGTCAGCTGGCTAGCCTCGTCCCCAGGCCCGCGTGGGTTTTTCTCTTGAGCTACTGGGGATTCATTTAGGAAAATCCCCAAGGGGGGGGGCAAAAGCACACCGAAAGACATTTTGGGGGGGCGTGTGTATAGTGGAATCTAGCCCATTTGTACCACAGGCTGAGTGCTGAAACAATGTGGTCACCCTTTCTCCTCCCTCCCTCCCTCCTCCTCCTCCCTCCCTTCCTCCCTCTCTCCTCCTCCCTCCCTCCCTCCCTCTCTCCTCCTCCCTCCCTCCCTCTCTCCTCCTCCCTCCCTCCCTCCCTCCTCCACTAGCGTGAGGATCATCGTCACCAACATGCTCAGAAGGAGACGCAGTTCCTCCGCCTCCGGCGCTCTCGGTTGGGCAAGAAGGACTTCAAGTGCCTCAAGATCATCGGGCGTGGGGCCTTTGGGGAGGTGGCCCTGGTGCAGAAGCTGGACACTGGACATGTCTATGCCATGAAGATATTGAGGAAGGCTGACATGTTGGAAAAAGAACAGGTTAGCGTTGCTCTGACCTTACAGGCGTGCATACACCACACACACACAGACACACCATACACATGCACACATACCACATGCACGCATGCACACACACACACGTCCACCTTGTTCCTTATCTTGATCCTTTTACACACCCTCACACTCCCCTCACACACCCTCACACCCCACACACTCCCCTCACACACACACTCCCCTCTCACACACCCTCACACTCCCCCACACACACCCTCACACTCCCCTCACACACCCTCACTCTCCCCTCTCACACACCCTCACACACCCTCTCTCCCCAGATTGCCCACGCGAGGGCAGAGCGGGACATTCTAGTTGAGGCGGACAACCCCTGGGTGGTCAAGATGTACTACTCCTTCCAAGATGTCGTCAGCCTCTACCTCATCATGGAGTTTCTCCCTGGAGGTCTGTTGGCTCATAGCCAGGATGGGGTGGGCTTACACTAGGGGTGGGCTTACACTGCATATCAGGATCGAATTTATAAGCAGGGTAGGCTAATACTCAGGAGTGGGCTTATGCTCAGGGTGGGCTTATACTCAGGGATGCGTTTATAGTCAGGGGTGGGCTTATACTCAGGGGTGGGCTTATACTCAGGGATGCGTTTATACCCAGGGGTGGGCTTATACTCAGGGGTGGGCTTATACTAGGAGTGGGTTATACTCAGGGTGGGCTTATTACCTAATAAGGAACGTAACAGTCATCCCACGACCTCCCTTAGGGGACATGATGACACTCCTAATGAGGAAGGACATACTCCCGGAGGACGTCACTCGGTTCTACATCGCCGAGACCGTCCTGGCCATCGACTCCATCCACACACTCGGCTTCATCCACAGAGACATCAAGCCCGACAACCTGCTGCTGGATGCCAAGGTGAGTCACATGACTCACATGTGACTATCACATGACACTAAGATGACTATTACTTACTATCATATGATGGTCACATGCCTGACAGATAATCATTACACAATCAACTGTTCTCCAACATTAATATAATGGAGTGTCATGTGCATATATTTGTAGTGACTAGTATTTACGTCAGCTGATTTGCACATGACTATCATGTGATTTGTTCGGTTGCCAGGGCCACATAAAGCTGAGTGACTTTGGGCTGTGCACAGGACTAAAGCGTGCTCATCGTACAGAGTTCTACCGAGACTTGAACAACGTTGATCTCTGTGAGTGGACCTTGTACAGTAGTAACGATGCATAAGGATACGGATGCAGAATACATAGCCACATTCCCAGGCTTCCCCCAAGTGACCCTTGCTTGCTATGCTCAGTGGGGAGGCCATGGGAACAAGTCTGCTGAAAACATAATGTGTTTGTTCAACGTTAAACTACACTTGGGAAAAATGTTGCAGCGCCTCTGCTGTGAGGCAGTGTGGACAGCACTACGTTGTACTATAGTCCCTTGCCATACCGTAGGCGCTGAAGAATAACGCCCCCTTGATTGTAACAACCCACGTATACATAGCGCCCTGTTGCCAACTTAGCAACCAACGCGCTATAATAACGACCCACACAAGTATAACGACCCATAACGGAAGTCCAGCCATAGAATGTATTATGTCAGCTGTTGCTACAATAACAGTAGAATGCATGAATGTAGTTACATAAAAACCGTTTCTAATCACTGTCAGTGTCAGAGTCATCAGAGTCTAGTTCAAAGAGTCCCTCAGGCTCCTCTGGATCCACCTTGTAGGCAGTCAGCCCTTTGATGTTGATGAGACTGTCCTTGCTGCCATCTATGGGGACTGAAATACCACACTTCTGAAAGGCACGATAGATCATGTCCTTGTTGGCACAGACTTCTGCCCAAGCCTGACCCACCCACTTGGTAATCAGGACGCGACGCTGTGAAGCGGTTATCTTGCCCTCAATGTAGAGGCTGACATTACTGTGCATGTGTTGGTTCTGTAACCGTTCCACGATGCTTTTGAATTCTGAATTCACAGAAACATCAAGTGGCTGCACTAGACTAGTGGTGCCAGGAGGAACTAATGCAACTGCTGTGCGGCATTCACCCAGTAGTATGTCTTGAACAGCTTCAGTAGTTTGCGTCCGATGCACATCTGCAATGAGTAGCTTGTTGCGACAGGCATCATCTCCAAACGGCCTCTTCCACATGCTTCTTATCCAGAATTTCATTACTTCTTCGTCGCACCAGGCATTCTCTTGGAAACGTACAACAACACGCCCATCATACTGCCTCTTTTCAGCCTCTGCAATTCTCAGACCCTTACCACGGAAGATCAACAGTGGCTTTACGCGTGCTTTTCCATCGGCAAACACTGTCAGCTGAACAGTACACTGTCTCTTCTCTAGGCCTGATGCGTGGCCACGATGCCACACAGTGCTTGTTCCCGTCGTGTCGTATCCCTTTCCAGTGTTGAATGTGAAAGGCAGAGGTGTCTGATCAACATTGCCAATGTCTCGGAGTTCGTACTGGCCTATTTCACCTTTTGCCTCCCCTCGCTTCGCTAGTCGCCGAATGTGCTGATGAAATTCTCGGATCTTGTCTTCGAGATCAATGGGTGCCTTTTGACTGACATTCGTTGTTGAGCGATAGCTGATTTTGTTTCGTTTCTTGAAAGCAGTAAACCATCCATCTGAAAACTTGAACTCAAGGTCAGGGTGCATATCTTTCATCAACTCCTTGGACTTCGCTTCAAACCACCATGCTTTCACTTTCAAGCCCTTCTCACGCAACTCTCGGTACTGGCGATGGAGTTCACTTTCCATGTCTGGCCAGAAGGCTTTTCTCCCACTCCCAACTTTCCTTGTACCCCTAGAACTCGCCTGTATCTTGGCTTCATTCTGTAGCCACCCGCGAAGCGTTGATGGCTGCACGCCAAATGTTTTCGCCGTCTTGTACTTGTTACCGCACTCATGGTAGAGCTGTATGGCCTCTAATTTTCTTTCCCTGGAGTAGCTCTTACGCTTGTCTTTGGAAACATCAGCTACTTCGTACTCCTCGGCCTCATTCTCACGTTCCAGAACAGCTTCGCTTTCGTTCTCCATCTCAGATTGACAGCTGGAACTTCACACGAAAGCCACACGAGAACGTAATTATTATTAAAATTTTCGCACGTGAACAAATTACAGCCGCCAGCAGTTGCATGCAGTGATGTCTGTTATCAGTGAGCTAGCCAGGCTAAAAGAGAGCTGCGTCAAAGGCCATCATGTCTACCGAGCTGATTTTGTTGTTGGGGCAGTATTCAACTGTGAAAGAGAACCAACTAATTCTCATAGTGAGTGGGCTATAGTAGTCAAGAAGCCGGAGTCAGCAGAAGTAGTAGGCCATGTTTCCGATGACTTGGCCGGTATTTTGTCTCCGCTATTAACCTCCGGGAAAATACATTCAATGAGATGTGAAGTTACAGGACAGAGTAGAGCGGCAGAAGAAGGAGTCTGGGTGCAAGGTGGCGGGATAGTAATTCCCTGCATGTACATCCTTCACGGCAGGAAGATGGATAGACCGTACGTCAGAGGCGAACTGAAAAAGAGTGCTCGAAAGAAACGATCGCGAGAGGCGGAGACTGGCGTGGTGCAGGCAAAGCGCTCAGCAAGACAGTGAACAAGACATATTCTCAGTCATAATTATTATTTATTATGAATGTTCAGTTGTATTGTGCTCTCTACTATAACGACCCATATAAATATAGCGACCCATGCGAAAATAACAACCCATTAGCGCTACTAAAAGCAAAAATAACGCCCGGCGTTATTCTTCAGCGCCTACGGTATATCCTTTTCCTTTCTCTAGCTCTGTCTACACAATAATGACTTCCATCATTTACGTACCCGTTCACACACATACCCTCACACACATCCTCACACACACATACACACATACACACACACATACATACCCTCACCCCTCCCCTGTATACCTCTCCCCAGCCGATCCCCAAGACTCCCGGAGATTTGCCATCCAATGGAAGAGGACCAGAAGGGACAGGGTGCGTGCCTCTTGTCGTTAATACTGTCTACACCAGCCCAACTAAGATTTACTGTCTTTCGTCTAGCGTCTTGGTGTCTTGGCCAGAGTCTTAAGAGTGGGCCTTCACCTTCGCTAATACAATATGCAGATATAGTAATTTGCTAGACTTTATAAGCGGTAAAATCCTTCTGTAGCCACTACACACACACGCAAGTACTTATTCGTGAGCGATACTGCATATGGTACAGAGATACACTGCATACGTAGATACTCAGGGCCTAACTGGGGATTGAACCCAGGACCTTCTGAATGCTAGTCAGACAACGCTGTGTTCGAGTACTCGTGTGTGCGTGTTCGAGTACTCACATGTGCAGGCAACATACTTGTGAGCGGTACTGTAACTCTTGAGTTGCTAGGAGACCACGACCACTTTGGCTGGTACCTTCACCCTAAGGCTTGTCCTGTTGTCCCCCTAGGCCTTCTCCACGGTGGGCACTCCGGACTACATCGCGCCGGAGGTGTTCATGCAGACGGGCTACACCCACCTCTGTGATTACTGGTCCATGGGGGTCATCATGTACGAGATGCTCATGGGTGAGTGGGGCCCATCCCCAGACTCCATTCCCAGTTCCAAGGCTATAGCTCTGTGGGTGAGAAGGGTCCTGGTTTCATACTAACTAATCTCAGCTACATGTAGTACATTAATGATTACCACAGAAATATTGCCCTGTTGTTTCTTTCGCAGGTTTTCCCCCGTTCTGTTCCGAGAAGCCTCAGGGTATGTGAGTACCTCACTTGTTTACCATGTAATTAATTTTTTTATTCTGTTGTACATTTACACACACTTGTACACACACCACATGTACACACACACACACATGTATACACATACGCACACCACACACACACACACAGACACCTATCGTAAGATCATGAACTGGCGTCAACATCTGATTTTCTCCCCCGAACTGCCGCCAATTTCAGCCGAGGCTGAAGAGTTAATACGAACGTGAGGACAATGAAGCCTGGGGGGCATTATGGAATTTATTGCCTGGGGGGCATTGCAGAATCTGTTGCATGATGCAGCGGTGGATCGAAGGAATGGGCATCCCAATATCTTGTATATATGTGGTGGGCGGAGAGTGCTTCGGTCCCACCATTTCCTCTGACCCATGAGAGGAAATGGACTAGCCATGAAGCCCATTAAGTATGTGTATGCTAAAAATGTTTTTTTTTTCAGTTGAAGCAGCAATAAGCAAGTAACATATTATATGTGTCGATGGGTGGTTGAGCTTTAATTAGAACTTCTGTGCACACCAATTGGAGTTTAGTGAGCTCTAATTGGAATTTTCCGCAGACTATTATGTGACGTTCCGGATCGCCTGGGGCAGAGTGTGGAGGAGGTGAAGGCACACCCGTTCTTCAAGAGAACAGACTGGGAGCACATCAGGTTGGTCATGTGATAGTCATATGGTATATCACATGTACGTCATGTGATCATTGTGGGACTGTTCACAGAGACCGCCCAGCTGCCATTCCAGTGAACGTGAAGCACATGGCGGACACATCCAATTTCGATGATTTTGAAGAACTGGATGAACAAAAGAAATGTAAGTCCTCTGTTGCCATTTTGTGGCCATTTAGTCCCATCATGTCTAGACCTGCGTACAAGTACTAGCCCCAGCTGTATAGGCAGAGAGATTTTTTTCTCGAGCAATTGAAGTACCTGAGAGCAGCACGGTAGTTGCCTTTTGTAAGATGATAGCATGCATGCTTCTGTAATAAATACTGCATGCTTAGTTGATTGCTGCATACCTCTCATATCCTTAGTAGCTCTAGTATCCTTGTACATATTTAACACCATGCTTTAGTGGGCAGGGCTGCATCGAGCATCGAGCATGGCGTGTGGGCTTTGCCTAGCCTCATCCCCAGGCTCTCGTGTGCGTGGCTGAAGTAAAGCAGCACGAATTTTACATGCAAGCGATGACCAGAAAGTATGAATTTTGTTTCTATGGCCTAGCCTCGTTCCCAGGCTCCACTCCCCAGCTTTTCTCGCGCCAAAACGGTAAGAAAAGTTGGGGAGTGGAGCCATGGGAACACGGTGTGAGAAAAGCTGGGGAGTGGAGCCATGGGAACACGGTGTGAGAAAAGCTGGGGAGTGGAGCCGGGGAACGAGGCTAGCTATATAGGGCCTAAGAGGAAATCATTTATTGTATGACTTTCTATCACACACAGCCTTCAACGAAGACAGCGAAACTCAGAAGGACTGGGTCTTCCAGAACTACACCTTCAAACGGTTTGAAGGACTCACCCAGAGGGGCCACCTCAGACTATAGAACTTTGTACTTTGACCTCTAAGTCAGAATCCGCAGTCAGAATCCGCATAGTTGCTACAGTGATTTAATACAGCTGTGGGTGTCCATGGACTATATTTCAAATTTTCAGTTCTGCATATAATGCTAGTATCATTAATTAACCATTTTTCATTTTTTACAATGTGCTTTTCACTCCATAACTGTTATGGTAGCTGGCGTCTTGTTACTGGTTTATGTAGTAATAATAATAATAATAATATACTCATGTTGCTGCCGTAGCGCTTACGCCATTGACCACGCACCCACAGACGCAGGCGGAGCTTGTAAGACCTCCAGTCAGAGGACAAGAGCAAGAACAACCAGAGACCACACAATCCTGATCACCATACAATTCCTTCTTCCTAGTCTCCCATATCAATAATACAAAGCTCTTAACTAGCTTTAATAATGCTTTAAAATCATCCGTTCCAATTCTCAAATCCTAAAATAAAACTTGCCTTATTAAAATTATCAAGTGTACTAAACTCCCCAAACCCTCAATAACAGATTGTAGTCCCACGTTCCAGTTCACTCTTTTCAGTCCCATGATCCAGTTCCACATTCCAGTGGATACAGTCCAGCTATTCGAGACACCTCCCTCCCTAGCCTCATTCCCAGGCCCACGTGCGTGTTTCACTTTCACTTTAGCGCAGCTGTACCAGGCTCTCAGTGTGAAACACGCAGAGAGCCTGGGGACGAGGCTATCCCCCCCCCCATAGCTTATTTGACAAAATTTGGGAATGAGGCATTTTTAACGATCTTTTGGTTGTCATGACAATGATTAGAAGAAGACATGGATTAATAACAGGAATTTCAAATGACCATATATGCTCTGTGTAATAATGTTATGATTCGTGATACGTTTGTGTTAGGCCCCAACACCACCACCCCAGCAGCAGCACCCCAACACCACCACCCCAGCAGCAGCACTGAAAAAAAACAAAAAAAACATCGGAGCCCGGGGGACAAGTGAAAGGCATAATCTTATGGCAGTCATGGACTGAATTAGGTATTGCGCTGTTTATCGCGAGTGTCTGCTTCCGTGTGTGGACTCTGCAGTGACGTTAGACGGCTGTTTCTCTCTCTCCACTTGGAACGGCCGTCCTTGTCTTTCTGTTGCGACTTGACGACAGAGAGAGTGATACAGAATTGGGCGGCGTAATAGGTCACCATGATCACCGCTCTCTGGTTCGAAACAGGCCAGCAGAACTTGTTGATCGCAATCACCAAATCAGAGGAGGCGAATAAGATGGAGCCGCAGGTGGCGTAGATCTTCCTCCACGGAATTGGCTCTTTGCTGGTTATATGGAACCTAGCCATTGCTCTCCACGCCATCAGCCCAAGGAGTAACCCGTAGCACGCTATGGCGTACAGCAGCACGCCAGACAGGGGAGGCAGCATGATGGAGAATATTGGCAGAAGGAGGGAGATGCAGACGACGAGTTCTTTGGTTCCAAACGGAAAAAAACCAAAAGCAAACGTGTACGCGACCAGGGCACACCCAAAGAACCCCATTCCTAGTAGGAAAACAAGTAACTCCTCCTGCCACACCAGCAGCGTGTCTCCGAGACATGAGAAGACTAATCCGACCAGGATTTTCTGGTTGTACGAGCTTCCGTCTCCCGAGATCCCCTGCAGCCAAACAAACCAGATGAGTGCCAGGATGGGCAGACATTTGACGAAGGCGGCTGTGGCCGAGGGCTGGTCTTCCGGCAACCAGAGGACGAAGTAGACGCAGGACATCTTGAGGAAAGGAATGAGGAAGGGGGTGGTACTTCGAACTTCTTTGATGACCTGAGAGTGTGTGTGTGTGAGAGAGAGAGAGAAACAGATGTGTGTTAGCCTTCATCCCAGCCATGCAGTCTACGGTGCTCAATTGTGAAATTACATGTCTGTGAGCACTCTTATATACTTTGGCTGCCCATAGCAATCATATTGCTGAAGTGGTAATAGGCTAACAACCAGAGTATCATGTGCGATGTACATGATCATTTTATTTGTACGTAGCTTTCCAGTAGGGACAGACCTTCTACTCTACTGTCGATGTTTTCATATACTGCCTGCATACAGCAGCTGTTCCAGAGTGACTCGAATGAAAAGTAGGTAATACCGCTCACCTGATCGAGGTCCATCTTTACCCAGCGGACTAGCTGAGACCACAAAGACGCGCACATTTCCATAGCCAGCCTTCTCTCAGAAAAAATGTTTACGACTCCACGTGGTAATACTTCCAGGATGCGGGCGGGTAGTAAATTAGCATCGCGGAAGGTAATTTAATCATAAACGCTTGGTGTTGTGACCACTGGACACCTTTTTAGGCATGCAGCAAAATTTTAGGCATGCAGCTGCAGGGCCCAAGGAAATTATTACTTAAGACTCCCAATTAATACACAGGGTCTTTGGCCAGAAAATTTGAGGTGCTCTATGGTCTTGTACTGATTATTAGAGAACACAAAATTAAGTAACAGAATTCTGCACATTTAAGGCAAAAGTTATACCAATTTGTATGGTTTAACTGAGCTTTATTCTTGGCAGTATGGTTGTTGGTTTTTTTCCCTTGCCAAATAATAATAATCAACAATAAGAGAGAGAGAGAGGCATATATACAGTTGTATGCATAGATTGGAACACTGGCAGAGGTAACTATAGCAATATTATGGATGATGTAATCAGTCTGAATCCCCTAGCCGTTAGTCGACGTGAAAGAGACTACTTTTCTTGCTGAAGTATCGGACAGTGAGGTTGCGAGGCTTGCGGCTGCGGGAGCCGTGCATGGTGGAGGGGCGTGGCTTGGTACGCCCGCTCAACATCAGGGAGACTGTTGCCGGGGGAACACCTGTGGAAGGAGGGGAGGGGGGGGGGTGTATTAATCTGAAGGTTTTGACCACTGGGCAGGCAGAGGTTGTTCTCAATGACCATCTTTGCCCAGGCTCCAGTCACAAAAGTGCATTTTTTCCTGGTCTTAGAGCCTGCAGCCTCATTCCCAGGTTCAACTCCCCAGCCCCGTTCCCAGGTTCAACTCCCCAGATTTTATCGTATGTGTGGGCCTGGGAACAAAGCTACAGACCATGTAGGATTGCAGTTGCTGCATTAATATTTTCAATTACCAAGCACTCCGACTTTAGCTTGTAGTGAACACCACAGATCTTATCCCCGCATGAATAAATTATCGATGTTTTGCACACAAGGCTACACCCCATAATATAGATACCACTACAATGGCATACACAAGCTGCTGAAACTGCAACTTGTCGAATTGTACCATAGTGAAACTGCAATACTCCCACTTGTAAAAACTACACATTGTTGAGTAAACATCACTGGTGAGTATCTTACCATCTCCAGCTGTTGGTCGCCGCCCGTACCGTGAGGGAGGTTTGCTGGAAAAAACGTGACTTGACTGTGTAAGAGAGAGGACAAGGTACCAGTAACTAAATTTCACCCTCCAAACAGCTTAGCTTAGCTTAGCTTGCAAGATTTCATAATAATCTTAATAGTATTGTGTAGCTTGCTTACTCGTAAACACAGTCATTGTCTGCTACTATATAAAGACCTGTTATGTTTGTATGTTTCATTGTGCATGATGAAGACCCGGTTCGGGTTGAAACCGTTTGTGCAACTTCAGAAATTTCCTCAAATGTTGGTGCAATTTCAGTTCAGAAATTTCCTCGACAACCCGGAGACGGCCAATTTTTCTTCACATCCGGACTACTTGCGGGCTACTTGCAAGTCTCTGACAGAGACATTGAAGCTGTAGCAGGGACTGCTCCCTTTCATGAGAGTTATAAGACTTAGACTCACTGGTACTGGGACGTAGCTGTCCAAGGTGACGCTCTTGTTGGAGCTGAGCCCCTCGGCAGAGCGAGTCAGCTGGCGAGGTGAAAGTGGAAGCTCACTGGATGAAGGGGGCGGGGGGATGGCTGGAGACTTTGTTGATGGACCCCAGTCGGAATGGGATCGCCGGACTCCTGCTGGATAACTGGTTTGACCGGTATCACAGGTTTGAGGTCGTGTCTGCGTGAACATATGTGTGCATACAATAATTATGTCTTTAGTGTGTGACTTAGGAAATATAACACTGGTTAGTGGAAGTAAGCAACCATAATACAGCATGCAGTGCCAGGTGACAATCACATGATAGTCATGTGACTCACCTGTGCCGCAGCCACTGGATGGCTTCCCACTCTCCTTCCTCTATCGGGTTCCGATGTTTCCGCTGGCTCCCGAAACAGCTTCCTCCTCTCCTGCATGCTCTGAACGGCAGCTGCGATCCCCTTCTTATGGCTCCTCACCGAGGCGGCTCTCGGGTCACCTGACCGCTCACTGGAGAGCTCGGCTGCCTCCGGTGGTACACGTTGCTGGGTGGTGCTGGTCTGGTCTGGGGACGAGTAAGACTTTGGAATGGGCTGTGGTCGGGCAGGCTGTGGAGAACAATGGAATAGGGGGATACAGATGCATAACACTACTGTGGAACTCCACTGTAGTGGGCACCAATGGGACCTAGCCTCATTCCCAGGCTCTACTCATACACAAAAAAGCAAGGCTACAGTGAGGTGTTCTTTACCTCAGGGGTTCTTAGTTTGGTAAGTAGCTAAGGGTAGATATCCTCACCTCATAGCCTCATACCCAGGCCTCCCCTCGCAGCTTTTTTTCGCAACCGTAGTTTTTCCTTGGCTGTGAAAAAAACTGCGAGGGGAGGCCTGGGTATGAGGGCTACTCAACTCAGGGGTGTCCCTTAACAGGGGTTCTACTGTAGCATACTAGTGAAACTGCACTGAGAACTCTGAGTTGGAGTCACATGTATATCCATACAGGCAAGGCGCTCATCATCCCATCACCACCACTCACCGGCTGCTTCCTCCTCCCCTCACTCACTGCTCTCATGAGGGCCTCGTACCGATCCGCCCTCCCCTGGGGCTGCTTGTCTGGCAGCTCGGCTCCAATGGAGGCTGTGGGAGGCCGCTTGAGCTCCACACCAACCTGCTCTCTCTCCTCCTTGTTCGTGCCCTTGTCTGGAGGAGAACAGAAGATGGAGTAGTCAACAGGATTAGAAGAGGTTGGAGGCAGTACACCCAAGGGCATTACTATCAAAATGGCTGATACTATCATTGCAATTGCTGTGTTCTAGGTCTCCCCTCCCTCCAACCTCCCCCATCCTCCCATCCTCCCATCCCATCCTATCCTATCCTATCCTATCCTATCCTCTCCTCTCCTCTCCTCTCCTCTCCTCTCCTCTCCCTCCTCTCCTCTCCTCTCCTCTCCTCTCCCCTCCCCTCCCCTCCCCTCCCCTCCCCTCCCCTCCCCTCCCCTCCCCTCCCCTCCCCTCCCCTCCCCTCCCCTCCCCTCCCCTCCCCTCCCCTCCCCTCCCCTCCCCTCCCCTCCCCTCCCCTCCCCTCCCCTCACCTTCTGCCTCCTTAGCCCTCCCTGTGAGTGGAGCTGGTCTGGTGAAGCTCTCCCAGCTGCTGGTGACAGGACTGCTGTGCCCCAGACTGCTGTGCCCCAGACTGCTGTGGGAACTGCGGCCATCAGCGACCGCGTTCTTGTCCTGCCACGTCAGTTTCTGAATCAAATCTTTGTCCCCTTTTGACAGCTTCGGGCTTCGGCTTTGTCTCGAGGGGGTAGTTGGTCTCCTAACTTCGTTCCTCTTTAGTGCTACCTGCTCCAAATGTTTCGAGAGTGAGTGCAAACTGGACCCCTGTGGAAAATTCTCCCCGGGTCCCCTCTGGGGGATTTTGGTATCACCTTTGTCAACAGAGAGAAATTCAACCTTGGTCGGTTTTTCCACCTCTTCTCCTTTTTCCCCATTTGGTTGAAGCTGCCCCTGTAATTCTGGTTTTGACGGGCTCCGGAATGGCACCCGGGACTCCTTGGCAATGGACTGAGCGAGATGTGGCTTCAGCTGGCGAAACAGGCGTGACAGGTTTGCCAGGTTTCTGGTGTTGTTCGAGGCAGCGACACTGGTGGAGGAAGGGACACCTGGAAGACGGGTAGCTTTGAATTAATGCACGTGCTTTTAATCAAGGTAATCCCCCGATAATGGGTACAAACTGCTAAATATTACAGCTAAAATAGATAATGGCCGCATTTCCATAACTGCATGCTGTCTAGCTTGGCTTATAAGGCCACATCAATGTGTTTCTTGGATTTACGAGGTTGATCATTGCCACTTGATGGTAGAAAATAAAATGTTATGACATTTTTTGGCCGTCTTCAGGCACACACGTGACATCTATATATCTGATGAAATTAGCCAAAGCTCTATCAAAGCAAAATAAAGTTTATTTGTTGTGTGTACCTGATGAAGATGACCAAATTGTTCCTTAGATCTCACTGGTAAAAAAAAAAACTTTCTACCATTATGTGCCAAGAATAAGTCTCAGAAATTTGGCAACCCTGTGTTTCCATGACCACCAGCTAATTAGTTTCATTGGGAAACCACTCCACTTTTGAGTTTGGCTCACCTCCCGGGGGGTCGGTGATGACGTCCTGGAGGTGGTTGGCCACGTACCGAGAGGCAAAGACGGCGTGACTGCCGGCAGCGGAGGACAGGAGGGCGTGGGAGAGGGACTCCAGGGGGAGGGGAGGGGGAGGGACTGTGGGTGTGTGCAGTGAGGTCAAAGTGCATCTCATAAATTATGCAGTACTGTATGGCATCCTTACTATTCAAGGTATAAAAGCCATACGATTGTGATAGTGACTAGCATCATTCCCAGTCTCCACACTGACATAGAGTCTGGGAATGAGTTTTTTTAGAGGAATGAGCCTGGACAGAGGCCAAGTCTCCACTCCAAGGTAGTAGAATGGAATCTGGGAGTGAGACCCAACTTTAGAGCCAACACTCACGCAGCAGCTGTGGCAGTGATGTCTTGCTGGAGGCGCGGTTGGCTGGCTTCTCTCGCAGGTTCATCTGGGCGATGCTTATGGGGCACGAGGGGTGTGGCAGGAAGGGGGTGGAGCTTCGAGGGTCCTGGGCAGAGGTGTCCTGCAGTGAGCTGTGGGGTAGCCCCTGCTGGAGGTAGCTCATCGCGACCAGCTCTACGTACTCCTGCTGTGAAGGCGTGTGTGTGTATGTGTGTGTGTGTGTGTGTGTGTGTGTGCGTGTGTGTGTGTGGTAATTACTACTCTAAAATGGTTTTCTGATAACAGCACACACTAGTTAGTCAACCTGCCAGCGGTCAGCTTTCAAAACAGTCCCACCGCTAGAGAAGCTTAGACAAGACTGCAGCCACTCTATCTCTGCTGGTCCGCCACAGTTTGTAGATTGCAATGCCCCAACATTTCATGGGAAGACCTTTTGTGGTTCACCGTAGTCCCATGAATATAGCGAACGGCAAAAATAACCAGCTATTTTTATATCTTAGCTGCAACTGTTACAATTTGTTCTAGCAGGCAATAATATCCAACAATGATGAACTCTAACGATTTTGATCTTACGTCCCTCCTAATGCTACAAGCTGATCAGTGACATCACACGATATATTGACACTAGCCTCATTCCCAGACCTTCACCCCAGCTCCAGTCGCATGCAGTATGAAAGCAGAGGGAGCCTGGGAATGAGGCTAGACGGGATACTGCTAGATGGACACTGGGGATACTGCTAACCAGGAGCCCATAACCCAAAGGGAAGGAGCGTTAAACTAGTGATTCCACCTGTTGTCGAATGGCACCTACAAGAAAACTCCATATATGTAATGTCTAGCAGTTATGCATGGCTAGTTTACTACGCTACTAGTGCTATGTGAATTATAGCGCTTACATAGCACTTACCATATAAGGGGTTTTGGGCAAGCGCAACAGGTGGAATTAGCATACATGCACAAGTTTAACGCTCCTTCCCTTTGGGTTATGGGCTCCTGTGCTAACTACCACGAACCTCGTCTGAGAGACCTCCCGAGGGCTCTAGGTCGTTTCTCCTGCGCTGCCTCTCCTCCAGTCTTTCTTGGATGAACATGGGCATTCCTCCATTCCTGGCTGTGTCTATCGGGCTGTAGCGGAAGGGGGTGGGGTCTGTCAGAGGTGGGTGTGGCACTGAAGAGAGAGGAGGATTCTGTGTAGGGCGTTCAGTGATGTGGGTGGATGGAGGTGGAAGCTGCAGGAGGGGAGGGGGAGGAGGGGAGGGGAAGGAGGGGAGGGGGAGGAAGGGAGGGGAGGATGGGAGGGGAGGAGGGGAGGGGGGAGGAGGGGAGAGGGAGGGGAAGAGAGAGAGGAGGGAGAGGGGGAAAAGAGGGGGAGGAGAGAGGGGAGGGAAGACAGAGGGGGAGAGAGGGAAGGGGAGAGAGGGGAGGGGAGGGGGGAGCGGGGGAGAGAGAGGGGAAGTAGGTACTGTATTACACAGTACACATGGAGTGGAACCTGTATTTTGTCCTCACCTGTGTGGAGCTGGGAGGTGGGTGTGGCTCCCCCTGGGCCTTGCCGTGGGTCAGTTTGAGGAGGGCCTTGTGTTTGTTGCGCTCCTTGCGAGATTTCAGCTTTTTATGTTTCTTCTTCTTGCCTGAGGGTGTGTGTGTGTGTGTGTGTGTGTGTATGTGTGTGTGTATGTGTGAATGTGTGTGCGTATGTGTGCGTAGACATATTTCACTGGTCTCACCTTTCATGAGATGTACAGGTGGTCCGTCACTCTCAGAGCTGTCACTTCCGCCATCGCTGGAGTCCGAGACAAGGTCACAGTCCACTGAGAGGTCAAGAAGGTCAACACCAGGAGGGACCTCTCGGCCCATCCGTACCAGCTGGGCCAGGATGGACTGACGAAGCTCCTCCTCCAGGTGATGGAGGATGTGCTCCACCTGTTGGGAGGGGAGGGGACATTCATGGCTACAGTTTAAGACTTCACAAGATCTTTGAGGTACATGTAACCTCAATGGCAATGTTTCAACTGACGTATGCTGATCTTCAGACCTCCTCCCTCCCCTACCTTGGTCTGGCCAGGATCACCCTCCCCTCCCTCCCACACCCCTCCCTCCCCTACCTTGGTCTGGTCAGGGTCACCCTCCCCTCCCTCCCACACCCCTCCCTCCCCTACCTTGGTCTGGTCAGGGTCACCCCCCCCCTCCCTCCCTCCCCTACCTTGGTCTGGTCAGGGTCACCCCCCCTCCCTCCCACACCCCTCCCTCCCCTACCTTGGTCTGGTCAGGGTCACAGTAGTCCAGCAGGGTGTCACAGAAGCAGTACCCCATGGCTTCCAGATCGGCGGTGGAGAACTGCAGCCCGGTCTGCTGCCCCAGGAGGGAGCCACAGAAGGTGGACTCCATGGTGTAGCTGTTGCGGACACCCATCTCCCTCCACATCACCACACGACCGGTACCCTCCTGAAGACGGGGGGAGGAGTCAGAGTGAGGAATAATTCTCTCCCCTAGGTCAACTTGAGTTGATTATGAACATAATCTCTTCTTCCCAATAACAGGATCACTGTTAATAAATTTGAAAGGTATTTGCTGATCGTGGTCTGAGGTGGATCTCTATCAGGCATACATTGCAAGTAATTGGTGTATTGAGCCAATGATTTCCTGCTGGGCAGCTACAAGACTTATCTTGAACAGTTTCGCTATTAGCTAGTAAAAACTACTTCTGAAATCTAGACATCACATCCTTAATGCTGTCTCACTATAATGAAACTGTAAAACTAATTTAACTAGCTCACTCACTAATACTGCAAGGATTTTAGTAAGAAAGAAATTATTTAATGTCCATAACCACACTAGAATCAGTCCAGAACTAGGCTCCGAGTTTACCCTTCACCTAATTGGCTACCAGCCAGAGTCCTTGAATAGAAAGGCACCCCTTACCTAGCCTCGGTACCCAGGCCCCACCCCCTTACCTAGCCTCGTTCCCAGGCCAGGGGATGGGGCCTGGGCACGAGACTACCCCTTACCTTGCTCTTCTGGACTCCAAACTTGGAGTCTCGGTACGAGAACTTGGAGGGGGCATTCTTGGAGAGCATGTAGGGAAACACCCTCGCCCGCAGCCGGAAGGCGGGGTCTGAGAGATCGTCGCAGCCATAGATGAAGACGTTTTGCCTCTTGCTGTGTCCGTGGAGGTCACAGTAGACGACCACTTCCCGCTCTCCTACCAGCCTGGGGGGAGGGGAGGCGGTTGTCATGGTAACACCAACCACTTTCCTGTGTACTTGTTTTCAGCTATCATTAACTCGGTGCTCTACATCACAGAACAACCAACAAATCTGGAGGGGGGGGGGCAAATTCTATCCCCCTAATGCACAAAATTATGTGCATTCTTTTATAATTACATACATAATTACGAGTATTCAATTTCATGGTCATATATTCAATTGCAAATACAGTGAAGATAAACACATTATGCGGTAGTCCGATAGTAACTCCTCCCTCCTTCCCTCCCTCCCTCCCTCCCTTCCTCACCTCTTCACCATGGCCTTGGTGTGCCAGATCGTGGGGTAGGCCTCCTTGAGCTTGGTGCGGTAGTTCCTGTTGAGATCTCTCCCTGCCAGCGAGCAGCGGTAGTTCCCCACAATCACACCATCAGGGTTCAACATCGGGACAATCTTAAAGACGAACGTATCTCGCAAGATCTGGAAAAAGAGATTCAGAAATCAATGTTCACTTTGAGAATTCAGTGATCAAACAGTGGTTCTTAATTTTTAAAACCGTCTGGGTGGCTATGGTACCCACCGAGGCATCGGGGGAGGGGCCGGTGAGAAAGTCGAGTAACCCTTTCATCATCCAGGAGCCGTTGGTCTCACCGGGGTGGACCCTGGCCGTTACCACCACTGCTCGCTTTGCCTGGGGAGGGAAGAAAGGGAGGGAGGGAGGGGGGAGGGAGGGAGGGATGGAGGGAGGGAGGGAGGGAGGAAGGAAGGGAGGAATAGAGTAATATAACCACCGTAATTTCTAGAGCTGGTTTGGTTATGATGTCATGCTCAAAACTAAGTACAGGTGGTCTATGGCAGTGATGATGTAATCACCTTGCTCTCCTCTGGCGAGTGCATGTGGGAGGTGATGGTGAGGATGGGCACGGGGTTGCCAGCGATGGTGTGACAGAGTGTCCGCTGTTTGCAGAAATTTGTTGTCCGCTGGTCGGACATCAGGCCATGGAGGTAGTCCTAGATAGGGAGAGAAGGTGACAGAGAGAAAACAGAGAAGCAAGAAGTAGTGTTGAGCAATGCCTCAATTTCGTAAAGAGCAAGGCAATCATTTCCGAAATATCATCGTGCCTTATTATTGCCACTGTTATTGTCAACCTTTCTTGGAATTCCCTTGTTCTCTTGGAACTACAGTAGCCAGTCTGTCAGGTGACAGCTTTCCAAAATTGCGTTGGCCTCATGACGTTCTGTAACCACCTTTCCTGTTACCGGAGTTGCACCATTGCATGACACGTCTTCTGCTAAAATGGTCACAGCCTTCCTCCTGCCTTACCACTGACGGGTGGTTTAGAAGTTACCAAATAAGGACATGAGGTTTAAGTTGCGTGATGTGCTACCTCGGAAAATTGTAAACACTGCCTGAATGTAGTATAATAATTCCGCACTTTGGAGTCATGTAAATCAAGTTTGAATACTCGCATATCAAACAATAACTCTCCTGAGGGTTTCCATAGTGTCCTCCACTTATACACTGGTAGCATTGAACATTCCCCCCTCCCTTTCCTCCCTCCCCCCCCCGTCTCTCCCCCCCCTCCCCCTCCCCCCCTCCCTTCCTTCCCTCCCTCCCCTCACCTGCAGGTCGGAGTAAGTGTAGGGGTAGCAGTGAGCGAAGTAGCAGGTGTCCCCAGCGTTCTGGAAGGTGTAGGACCACGTCAGGCCGTAGTAGTACGACTCCTGCTTCGTGTCCTGTCGACGGAGTGGCGTTCGAAAGTACTTGATGTTGTGCCCCGCCCTCCTCCAGGCTACACCCCTCTGCCGTGCATTAATCTCAGAGTAGAAGACAGGTTGCATGCCCTCATTGTAGAGACTGCCAGCCTGTGTGTGTGGGGGGGGGGGGAGTGATTATTTTTACAGCTGCTACTTTCTTAGGTTACTAATTCTCGTCAGCTCTTGAGTATATTTATAGGCTTTGTCTTGCGCCCAGACGTCCACACCCTCCCAGCGAGAGAACAAACGGAGCGGACGTCTGGGGATCGAGACTATCATAGGTTGTGGTTAGCTACTGATCACATGATGTCTTTGTAATGTCAAATTGGTTTACCAGAGTTGCAGAATGTCACTGCTACAGCACTGGTAAAAACTGACGATTCTTTCAACCAAATTTGGTTGCTAGAGTTGCAGCTGATTACAGACAATGGACACATTGTCATTGCTATCTGCAGCTGGTAGCTCTATATGAGACAGCCATTACATTGTTCCCTATCAAAGCTGTGTACTATATCTGTGTAGTCCCAAATCACATGTGTATTTTGCTTTTTCTCAAGTGTAGATAGCTCAGGTCATATGTCAAAGCAAAGCCTTATATGTGGCTCTGTACAGTACACAGCTTTTCATACAACCATGAGCTATCGACACTGTGATGGCCATATACGGTATTACAGTCAGCAGAGCACTGTTACTTTACACAATTTTGTATTACAGCTGCGTATGATAAACTAGATGCAACTCCAAACAATTGTTATTAGAAATAACCGTTCCTTTTAGCAGTGAGTATACCATCTGGACAGAATAGCAAATAAAAGATATGGCCTCCCTTCCAGCTACTGACAGTCACTTTGACTTCGTTGAGAAACCGTCAGAAGAATTTTACTGTCCAATCACCTTTGACCTTCTCCAAGAGCCCCACCTGACCCCATGCTGTGGGAACCACCTCTCACCAGAGGCTGCCTCCAGGCTGCAGGGGCAGCCCTGTCCGTTGTGTAAGGAGCCTAACCTGAAGACTGTCCCTGACAAATTTTTCAAGCGCAAAGTCTACGAGCTCAAAGTTCACTGCCCAAACAAGAGCCTGGGGTGTGAGTGGATGGGAGAGCTGGGTGACCTTGACAGACATTTGAGCCAGAACTCTGTTGAGGGTGAGTGCCAGTTTGTGACAGTGGGCTGTCCTTACTCCTGTGGTGATGATCTCCAGCGATGTCAACTCAAGGGGCACAAAGCGAATGATTGCCCCAACCGCCCGTTCACCTGTGAATACTGCGGCCATGAAGCCATCTATATCGAAGTGACTGATGAGCATTTTTCAGTTTGTGAGAAGTATCCTGTTGAGTGTCCCAACAAGAGTCTGGGTTGTCAGTGGGCTGGTGAGCGACACAACCTCAATCAGCATCTGAATGAGAATTTAGAGGAAGGAGAGTGCCAGTTTGTGATAGTGGCCTGCCCTTATGGCTGTGGTGATGACTTCCAACGATGTCAACTTGGGGAGCACCAGACCATCTGTGAGAAATTTCCCCTTGAATGCCCAAACAAATGTGGAGAGGAGACAATCGAGCGACAGCACCTCCCAAAACATATGGAAGAAGCCTGTCCCCTGCAAGTGATCAAGTGTGAGTTCAGCTATGCCGGATGTGAAGTTGAGCGTCAGCGTCAGTACATGCAAACTCACTTAGACGAGAACATGAGCGTCCATCTGACCAAAGTTTCTGAGCAACAGAAAAGTCAAATTCAGCAACAACAGAATCAGATTCAGCAACAACAGATTCAGATTCAACAACAGCAGAGTCAGATTCAGCAACAGCAGAGTCAGATCGATACACTGAAGGCTACCTTGAATCGTGTCATAGGGCCAAAGTTTGGCCTTCCATATGACTTTGTAATTACTGACTATGCAAATCTCAAGCAAGAAGACTATTTCTGGGTCAGCCCTCCCTTCTTAACGCACAATGAGGGTCACACGGTGTGCCTCAACGTAACTGCTAATGGCGATGCTGAAGGTCATACATGTTCTGTGTCTGTTAACCAGATGCAAGAACCAAACGGCGACCAGCCCTTTTGTGGAGTCATCACGATACAGCTGCTGAACCAGGAGAGAGATGAAGGTCATTGGGAGGGGGCTATTACTTCACTGAATGACCATATCACTGGTATTAACATTTCCGAGAGAGTGGTGGAACAATATGTTAAGAACAACTGCCTTAAGTTTCGAATATCAAATATTGTTGTCAATAGCAACTAAAACTCTTATTTGTCACAATTGTAGAGATAAATAGAATAATTTCTGGTTTGTTTTACAGCATAGCATCTGTTTGTAGCTGCAGTGCCTATGCTAAGGGCAGTGCCTATGCTAACCTGTTACTGTATTAGCATCTGTTTGTAGCTGCAGTGCCTATGCTAAGGGCAGTGCCTATGCTAACCTGTTACTGTATTATTGTTGCACAAGCAAAAGTGGAACATGGCCAGATACTATAGTAGTCTTGCCCCACTCGTGAGGAGCATGATTAGCAGGTTCAGCAAATTAACTAAATCTGGACAGTGTGTTCTATGGGCTTCCAAACTTTGCACAGGAAGGCGAATACCCCTTTCGTACACTCACACCCCTGTATCAGCTGTGTGGATGCGCCTTGCTGGCTTCACTGCCTCAGGCCCTCCAAATGACCTTCTCACCCTAAAACTGCTTCCAATAGACCGCAGTGAATAAACATTGCTTGTTTATGACAACAATGTTCTAGGAGAGGTCCAGAGGCAATACCACAACATTTCTGATACTTACGCTCAGATTTTTACTGTTACACAACCTTCCTAAGATAGTACTGCATATAGACATTTATGGTGAATTGCACCGTTCAAACGGCTGTAACAACTACTGCCTATCACATGGTGTTCCTACTATGCCATTGCTCAAGGTCAGTATATACAAAGTTGTATATTCATGGGATGGTGATTAGACAAAGTTAGCTACAGGCTATCACATGGTGTTCATTGTGACTGTCACCTCTAGTATTCCAAAATACAGCAGTTAGTAGTTCAAACCATAGCCGCTACTAGGACATTATGGCCTCCCTTTTAGTTTCTGAACATGACTACGACTTTATTGATAACCCGCCAGAAGACTTCTACTGTCCAGTCACCTTCGACCTTCTCCTAGAGCCCCACCAGACGCTGTGCTGTGGGAACCACTTTTCACAAGCGGCTGTCACCAGACTCGAGGGGAAGCCTTGCCCGCTGTGCAAGAAGACGCTAAATACCATGCCTGACAAGTTTTTCCAGCGCACAGTCAAACAGCTCAAAGCCTGCTGTGCAAACAAGAGTCTGGGGTGTGAGTGGGTGGGAGAGTTGGGCAGTCTCGACCTACATCAGAGCCAAAACTCTGTTGAGGGGGAGTGCCAGTTTGTGACAGTGGCCTGTCCTTACTCCTGTGGTGATGGTTTCCAGCGATGTCAACTCGAGGGGCACAAAGCGAATGATTGTCCCAACCGCCAGTTTACCTGCCAGTACTGTGGCCACAGAGCTACCTACTTCAAAGTGACCAGTGAGCATTGGCCTGTTTGTGAGAGGTATCCAGTTGAGTGTCCCAACAAGAGTCTGGGTTGTCAGTGGACTGGCGAGCGAGGCACTCTTGACCAGCACTTGAGTAGCGAGTCTGAGGAGAAGTGTCAGTTCACTACAGTGGCCTGTCCTTACGACTGTGGTAGTGGATTCCAGAGATACCAACTTGAGGGGCATAAAGTAAACGATTGTCCCAACCGCCAGTTTACCTGCCAGTACTGTGGCCACAAAGCTACCTACAACAAAGTCACCAATGAGCATTGGTCTGTTTGTGAGAGGTATCCAGTTGAGTGTCCCAACAAGAGTCTGGGTTGTCAGTGGACTGGCGAGCGAGGCACTCTTGACCAGCACTTGAGTAGCGAGTCTGAGGAGAAGTGTCAGTTCACTACAGTGGCCTGTCCTTACGACTGTGGTAGTGGATTCCAGAGATACCAACTTGAGGGGCATAAAGTAAACGATTGTCCCAACCGCCAGTTTACCTGCCAGTACTGTGGCCACAAAGCTACCTACAACAAAGTCACCAATGAGCATTGGTCTGTTTGTGAGAGGTACCACATTGAGTGTCCCAACAAGAGTCTGGGTTGTCAGTGGGCTGGTGAGCGAGGCGATCTCAACCAACACCTAAAAAATGATTCCGAGGAAGGAGAGTGCCAGTTTGTAACAGTAGCCTGCCGGTATAACTGTGGTGGCAATTTCCAGCGATGTCAACTTGAGGGACATAAAATTAACAATTGCCCTAACCGTCTGTTTGCCTGCCAATATTGTGACTATGAAGACACATTCATTAAAATAACCAGTGAACACCAGTCTATCTGTAAACAATACCTCTTTCCATGCCCAAACCAATGTGGAGAGAATGCAATCGAGCGACAGCACCTCCCAAAACATCTGGAAGAAGCCTGTCCCCTGCAAGTGATCAAGTGTGAGTTCAGCTATGCCGGATGTGAAGTTGAGTGTCAGCGTCAGCACATGCAGCCTCACTTGGACGAGAACGTGAGAGTCCATCTGAGCAAAGTTTCTCACAAAAGTGTACAACAGCAGAAACAGATCGAGACACTACAGAGTCACATTCAAGCACTGCAGTGCAAAACAGAGCAACAACAAAGTCAAATTGACACACTAATAACTGCTTTGAACCAATTTGTTCAGCCGAAGTTTGGCCCTCCGTATGACTTAGTGATGACTGACTTTGAGGAACACAAGCAAGCAGATGACGATTGGTACAGCCCTCCCTTCTACTCTCACGTTGGAGGGTACAAGATGTGTCTTAATGTGAATGCCAATGGCAGTAACGATACCCACACACATGTCTCGGTGTTTGTCTATCTAATGCAAGGAGAACACGACGACCGACTAAAGTGGCCCTTCCGTGGAGAAATCACAATACAGCTGCTGAATCAGAGGAGAGATGGGGGACATTTGCAGTGGATTGTCAACTGTAAGCATCAAAGGGCCACCGGTAACTGGGGTAGACATCAATTCATAGCCCAAATTAAGCTCAATACCGAAGACAAGAACTATCTGAAAAGAGACTGCCTGAAGTTTCGAATAGCAAAAGTTGTCGTTAAGAGCATCTAAATATCAGTTACAGAACACTATATAATTTTTTTGTATATAATTTAGAAGTATAGATCCTACATCACACATGCATGTGGGAAGGGAGGTGGGAGAAGTCCGGGAAGAAGCCTAGAATCTGAATAGCTAATGCTCACAATGCCATCTCAAAGAACATTGTTAACCGGCTAACGATAATATCCTTTCTCAGACACAGTGAAGAAGAGCTCGAGGAAACAGTTCTTAAGCTTGGTGACTGTTAACTGACTACTTATAGCATCACAAGTATAAATTCTCACTAAAATCTTATTCTAATACTTCATGTACTAGTCAGCATGCCTGAATGCCCACACATCCACGTCCTGAGGCCTATACTCCATAGTCATCTAACTAAATACACAATTAATGACATATACATTGTATTCATGAGTCACGTTTGGATCCAGGCCCGGTTCTAGGCATAGATCCTGGATTTCAGAAAACATGGTAGCCATTTCCTGAGAAGCTGCAGGCATATAGTCCCTGAGTTGCACGAAGGACTTCACTGATATAGTGGAAGTTAATGTTACTGCTAGATTTGTACTCAATATTAGGCTTGATTAACCTATAGTGTGAAGTTAGATATATAGCACAGAAAAATGGCCTCTCTTTGTGAGTTTGAACATGACTACAACTTTGTTGAAAGACCATCAGAAGACTTCTTCTGTCCAGTTATCCGTAGCCTTCTCCGAGAGCCTCAACAGACTATGTGCTGTGGGAACCACCTCTCCCAAGAGGCTGTCACCAGACTCCAGCAAAATGGAGAACCTTGCCCCACCTGCAGGGGGACACTGAGTACCATGCCTGACAAGTTTTTCAAGCGCAAAGTCAATGAGCTCAAGGTTTACTGCCCAAACAAGAGCCTGGGGTGTGAGTGGGTGGGAGAGGTCAGCGATGTTAACCGCCATCTAAGCCAAAATGCAATGGAGGGAGAGTGCCAGTTTGTGACAGTGGCCTGCCCTTACTCATGTGATAATGGTTTCCAGCGATGCCAAATCGAGGGGCATAAAGCGAATGATTGCCCCAACCGCCCATTCACCTGCCAATATTGTGGTCATGAAACCACCTACATCAAAGTGACCAGTGAGCATTGGTCTGTTTGTGAGAGGTATCCAGTTGAGTGTCCCAACAAGAGTCTGGGTTGTCAGTGGGCTGGAGAGCGAGGTGACCTCAACCAGCATCTGGATGAGGATGTTGAGGAGGGGGAGTGCCAATTTGTGACAGTGGCGTGCCCTTATGACTGTAGTGACAGCTTCCAGCGACATCTGCTCGAGGGTCACAAGGTGAATGATTGCCCTAACCGCCAGTTCACTTGCCAATACTGTGGCTATGACACCACTTACAACAAAGTCACAAGTGAACATTGGTCTGTTTGTGAGAGGTATCCAGTTGAGTGTCCCAACAAGAGCCTAGGTTGCCAGTGGGCTGGTGAGCGAGGTGATCTTGACCAGCACTTGAACAAAGATTTAGAGGAAGGGGAGTGTCAGTTTGTGACAGTGGCCTACCCTTGTGATTGTGGTGATGGCTTCCAGCGATGTCAACTTGAGGGACACAAGGTAAACGACTGCCCGAATCGTGCATTCACCTGCCAATACTGTGGCTATGAAGCCACTTACAATGAAGTGTCCAAAGAGCACTGGCCCATTTGCAAAAAGTACACTCTTCCGTGTCCGAACAAATGCGGAGAGAACACAATTGAGCGACAGAACCTCCCAAAGCATCTGGATGAATCCTGCCCTCAGCAGGTGATCAAGTGCGAGTTTAAACATGCTGGGTGTAAATTCGAAAGTCAGCGTCAGGACATGCAGACTCACTTAGACGAGAACATGACAGTTCATTTGGCTAAAGTCTCACGCAGAAATGAGCGACAGCAGCAGGCTATTAAGCAGCAGCAAAACCAGATTGACCGCCTACAATTTAAAACCGAACAACAGCAGGAGGCTATTAAGCAACAGCAGAGTCAGATTGATGCACTGGAATGCAAAACCGAACAACAGCAGCTGGTTATTGAGCAGTACAACAGTCAGATGCACTCAATGATAGCGACTTTGAATCGAGTCGTAGGGCCTACCTTCTTCCCTCCACCCGAAACAGAGATGGATAACTTTGAGCAGCTCAAGACAGCAGACGACGCCTGGTACAGCCCTCCCTTCTACTCCCACATTGGAGGGTACAAGATGTGCCTTGTCGTGGATGCCAATGGCAAAGAGAGTGGAGCAGGGACGCATGTCTCAGTGTGGATCCATCTGATACGAGGGGAGCACGACCACCATTTACAATGGCCCTTTCGTGGAGAGATTACGATACAGCTGCTGAATCAGAGTAGGGATGAGGGGCATTGGGAGAAGATCGTCCATTTCGATGACACAGCAGATCACGACGTTGGTCGTAAAGTGGCGTGGTGGAAAATAACCACCAGTGGCATGGGCTATGGCCAGTTCATAGCCCACACCAAACTTCACACTGGAGATAAAGAATACTTGAAAAACAACCGTCTTAAATTTAGAATATCAAAAGTTGTTGGTGTGAACATCTAGCCTTTTGAAGCATAGCCTACCATAATTGTTTGTACATTGTAAACGTACTATAGTGAAGAGTACTATATTTGGTTTGTGTCATCATCATTTATAACTTTCTTATACACATTCCGTATACACTACTATGCTATTACTGCTGTGATTATGAGAACTGGAGGAGCTGTCTCGATGTTGATAAACATAGCCAAATAAGAAGCATTGATATGTCCTGAGAATTCATGGACTATATAATCAAAACGCATCAAAAGTAAGGTACAGATAAATCTTTGTGCGTAACTAGCTAGCAAGCAATAAAAGACCTTACGCTAAATCAGATATAACCAGTGCATGCAATACTAGGAAGAGAGTGCTGCATTATTGGAAATTACTGGTTTAAAATCTTTGACACACAATTATAACGACACATAAGTAGAGTACCTAATATTATGGGAAGTAGAATCAGTAGACTCAACTTACTTATCCATAGGTATCCATTAGTGTAATGACTACTTAGCTCTGCTATATCATAGTATATGTTAAACCTATGTGTGACTGTCACTAGTAATTAATAGCCTATAGCTATCAAGCCACATGGCCTCTAGTGACTATGACTTCGTTGATAAATCACTGGGAAATTTCTTCTGCCCTATCACAGCTGACCTTCTCCAAGAGCCTCACCTGACGCTGTGCTCAAGTGCTCAAGATCCAAGATAAGGAATACCTTAAAAATGACTGTCTCAAGTTCTGAGTATCAAAAATAGTTGTTAAGACTATTTGAAACTTCAAAACAAAACTGGCCCACTGATAAAATTACTACTATTCTATTTGCTTTGTGACTAGAGGTTGTGTAAATATCGATTTATTGCAGTATGACTCATACAGCCCGGGAATTACTGCAAGGTGGATATACATGTTCCTTCCCTTCCGCTGTATATAATTTGACAATTAGCATACCACTGCACAAAAAAATCATACTTTAACATAGACGTCAGTTATAGTCCTGACTATGAAACTATCTACAATGTCTATTTGTAAGAAGATGTCATGAGTCTATGTTCCAAAATCAGATATAGGAGCACTTGCATGGCTTTGCCCTTGCATCATACGCTTAAAGATCTGATACTGGGTAGCCACATATGCAGTTACGTACATTAAAAGTCTTACTACAGGAAACAGGTGATTGTATGATTACTTGGTTTCTTCAAGCTAATGCTATCCTGTCAGCTAGCAGTGATAGGTTAAGCTATATCTGGAATACTGGTATTAAAAGCGAAAATGAAATTCATGCTCAGTCTTTGACAGTTTTAGGGGTGGTATAGTAGAAGAGCGTCATGCAATAATCTGTATCCATGGTAGCTAAATATGCACAGCCTGTGAGTACTCAAGACCATGAATTTTAGAATCCTAGTAAAGGTTAAGAGGGTGGGGCTCTGTTATAGCGGCATACTATGTTTTCATACAGGGGAGGGGGGAGCGCACCATGAAATTAAGTCCTCAATCTCCCAATTTTTGCGCTATGATTTACTAGCAGCTAATTTCCAACATTAACGTTGGGGCTGCAGAAGCCACGCAAGAAGCAACCTTGGAGCACCTACATTTCAAATTTCCTGGAGGAACGTACACCCCCAGACCTCCCAATGGTATGTGATTCTGTACACATTTCTGTATCTTTCCCACCCTCACCAATGAATTGGGATGTTTCTTCAAGTTCTATATTTTCTCCACATTCACTGCAGAAGGTGTTTTTCAAAGATAGGCCAGTGTAACTGGTCACTTTGATGTAGGTGGATTTATAGTTGCATATTTTGCTCTGTAGAACAAATACACAAGCATGTTTGCTAATACACAAGCATGTTTGCTAATACACAAGCATGTTTGCTAATACACAAGCATGTTTGCTAATACACAAGCATGTTTGCTTTAGTATACAACCTCAACCTACTGTTGCTACTATCAAAAATTAAGTTTTGGAGGTATTGCTTGCCCTACCCCCTCTATATACATAGGCAGTGAAAAATGGGGGGGGGGGGGGGGGGGCACCAGGCCACATGCTCTCTTCCCCCCCCCCCCCCCCCAAGGGGAAAATACATGCCTATCTTCTGTATTTAATTTTCCCAATACTATAATAAATTAAATTCTGAGGCTATTGCTTGCCTCTACCCAGTAATATTACCCCCTCGATATCAAACTCTTGCATAGTCTTCTAGTAAAGCCTCACCCTCCTACATTTTACTACACTGGGAGTCTAGAATTCATGGTCTTGAGTATTCATAGGCTACCATGGATACAGATTATCACACAATGCTCTTCTACCGTACCACTCCTAAAACTGATCACTGCTACACCTCCTAGATGGCTTCCCTTCCAGCTACTGAGAGTGACTATGACTTTATTGAGGAGCCATTTTGCTTTTATATCACACATGTGGGCCCGGGAAGGGAGGTGGGAGAAGCCTGGGAAGAAGCCTAGAAATTACTATAACTAACAAAAAAATTGGTGAAGGACCCTGGCCCAGTGCTATCCCTCCGTCCCCCCCCCCCTCCCCCAGAATGTTATAAGTTTCCATGCATACATGTAGTATGCATAGATGAAAAGTTCCCGTAGTAAAACCCCACCCTACACTAGGAGTCCAGAATAGGCCTTTTCACGTAAGGCTAAGGTATGCGCAGGGTCCAATAATTGAACGTGACATCACATCCGGAGTACACTCCAGCGCCATCTTGGAGTACTTCACTATTGCGGTCAATGGCAAATGAGGCCTGATTTGTCGTACTGTAACTTCCAGACGGTACCGTATATTCGAATACAGCGAAGACTATTGAAAAGCTCGATCTTTGTGAAAGCTAACGGTGAAAAGCCGGTGACGATCAAGCAAACATGCAGTGAGCTACGAGGTGAGAAAGACGGCCGGTTATTAGTGTTTACAAGCTACAGTAGAGACCAGAGGTAAGCCAGGAAAGCATGACTAAAGGGTTTTACGGCTATAGCTACGTAGAAAAATGTAAGTGAAGAATAGGCTGGCTTAGCTAGCTACCTTTTAGCAATGGCATAATGCAATAATGCGTTGGCCTTTGTAGTTCTGCCCTTAGCTAGCTAGTTATACACTATAGAGTAACTTATTTATTGTAGTACGGCACGGGAGCCGCGTAAGGCTTGTTAGTTTTCTTCTGTATAGGCTTGCATGCTTTCCTGGCTTACCTCTTGACTCCACTGAAGCTTATAAACACTAATAACCGACCGTCTTTCTCACCTCGTAGCTCACCGTACGTTCGCTCGATCGCCACTGGCTTTTCACCGGTCGATGTCACAAAGATTGAGCTTTTCAATAGTCTTCGCTGTATTTGAATATACGGTACCGTTTGGAAGTGACAGTACGGCAAAGCGGGCCTCATTTCCCATTGACCGCAATAGTGAAATACCCCAAGATGGCGCAGGAATGTACCCCGGATGTGACATCACGTTCGTTATCCGAAAATTGCATACCTCAGTGCGTTAAATGAAAAGGACTATTCTTGAGTATTCATTACTGTGGTTAGCTACCACGATACAGATGATCACATGATGCTCTTCTACTGTACCACTCCTATAACTGTCAAAGATTGAGCATAAGATTTTAACTGTTGTTCTCTTAGCACCAGTGTTCCAGAATTGCTTAGCTATCACTGTTACTACCTAGATAGGATAGCTGATATGGACTACCCTCCAGCTACTGAGAGTGACTATGACTTTGTTGAGAAACCATCAGAAGACTTCTTCTGTCCAGTCACTTTTGACCTTCTCCAAGAGCCCCACCAGACGCTGTGCTGTGGGAATCACCTCTCACAAAAGGCTGTCACCAGGCTGCAGCAAGATGGAGAACCTTGCCCCATCTGCAAAAAGACACTAAATACTGTGCCCGACAAGTTCTTCCAGCGCACAGTAAAGCAGCTCAAAGTTCGCTGCCCAAACAAGAGCCTGGGGTGTGTGTGGGTGGGAGAATTGGGCAATTGCAACAGACATCTGAGCCAGAATTCTGTTGAAGGTGAGTGCCAGTTTGTGACAGTGGCCTGTCCTTACTCCTGTGGTGATGGCTTCCAGCGATGTCAACTCAAAGTGCACAAAAGAAATGATTGTCCCAACCGCCCAGTCACATGCAGATATTGTAACCACAAAGCCACCTACATCAAAGTCCGAAATGAGCACTGGCCTCTCTGCAAGCAATACCCCCTGAAGTGCCCAAACCAATGTGGAGAGAATGTAATTGAGCGTCAGCACCTCCCAAAACATCTGGAAGAAGCCTGTCCCCTGCAAGTGATCAAGTGTGAGTTCAGCTATGCCGGATGTGAAGTTGAGTGTCAGCGTCAGCACATGCAGACTCACTTGGAAGAGAACGTGAAAGTCCATCTGAACAAAGTTTCTGAATATGTGCAATCTAAAACAGAGCAGCAACAAAGCATTATTGAACAGCAACAAAAACAAATTGTAGCTCTTATGTCAGCGACTCGAGCAGCCCTGGATGCAAAGAAGCCCCTCACACCCATCTTTGTCACTCCACCTGATATTGTGATGACTGACTTTGAGGAGCACAAGAAAGCAGACGATGAATGGTACAGCCCTCCCTTCTACTCCCACATTGGGGGGTACAAGATGTGCCTCAGTGTGAATGCTAATGGCTGTGTCAGTATACGTATACCTAATGAGAGGAGAATATGATGACCAGCTAAAGTGGCCCTTCTGTGGAGACATCACGATACAGCTGCTAAATCAGAGGAGGGATGAGGGACATAAGGTATTCACTCTTGAGTTCGATGCTGATGACTACGCTGCAAAGTGGTGAAGCAGGAGATGGGAGGTGCCTGGGGCTATAAGAAATTCATAGCCCACAATAAACTCATTGCTGAAGACAAGGAATTTCTTAAAAATGACTGCCTCAAGTTCCGAATAACAAAAGCTATCGTCAAGAGCATCAAGATTACTATACGTTAGTTGAAACCAAAAAATTTGTAGCTACAACTAGAGGTTTTTAGTGATGGTAGCTGTACATGTGTGATGTATTTTACCCATATAATCCATTTTATAGCATACATACTTATAGTAATTGCAAGGGGAAAAGTATCTCCCCCTTCTTTGTATTGTACCATTTCCAATTTACGTAAGTGACTGACTTATCCATTGGAACGTTCCACAAGAATTACTTAACACTTTTCAGCGCTAGCTGTTTGTATAAGTACAGCTACTGCGTCCATAATATAGCATGTGTAAGGGTATGGCAGGTAGAGAGTTGAGCAATTACTAAAAAAAAAGAGGGCTGCACGTATTGAGGGAGTGTATATCCACTATAACAATGAACAACCTTTGCTTATAGTGCTCAGCTTTTCCTTGTATACTCATACAGATCTGATATATCTGTATACACAGACTTTTGTGTAAATTACAAGCATGTGGAGAAACCTATAACTAGCAAATGTCATCCGTGTATGACATCGTGGGGGCGAGAATTGTGAATATGTAGGCCACTATTGTTTATTTGCAATTATGTCATTTGTAAAGTAGTAACTCTTAGAGAGAAAGAATCCGCTGGAATCACTGCTTGAAACTCATTCATACCACTCAATCGTGGCGTCTCCAGCACTTACACCTTTACTTCTACAGAGGCTACACCAATCCTACTAACCTGGGAGCTGTAGCAAACATTCCTTGGTAAAACTATGTGATGAACTTGTCCATGCATCTCTCACTCATTGTGCGCTGCAATTCGAAGACGGCAAAGAGATAACTATAGACTGACGCCACTATTGGAAGCGAGAGATTGTAAATTATGTGAGCATAGAACATGCAGCATGACGGGCCCACGATAACAATACAGAGGAAATGTAGCGTTGACATGACTAGTGTAGGGCTCGTTCAGGCTCGCACCAATTAGTAGTCAAGAAATCCTATCTATACTTGTGTACCATGAATAAAGTGAATACCGGTATATACAAAGACTATACGTATGTAGTTGCATGCTCCCTTGTTAGAATTGATTTCATATTTCATGGACAAGCCAGAACAGAAATAAGACCTGGGTGACCAGAGCAAAAATAATATCATTTTCCATCCCTGGAAGTACATGTAAGTGAAGCTCATCACGATCGTGTGAGCTAGCTAGGTTGCGTTTATATCTGAACAATAAGCAGTATACAGGCTTCTAAACAGATAAAATGATGAAGGAAGACTAGCACTAGTACTCTCAGACTAGATCTAGTACTCTACTAGACCTGTTTGGTCGTACAATGAAAATTGTAGAAAAGGTCCTCTCCACCCTCTTAAGTTTTACTACCAGGAGTCTAGGTATCACAGTCTTCAGTATTCATAGGCTGTATTCATGGGTGTGGTTACATACAGATCACATGATGCTCTTCCACTGAGCATGTGCTAGAGTTCCAGAATAGCTTATCTATCACTAGATAGGATAGCTGCTATGGCCTCCCTTCCAGCTACTGAGAGTGACTATGACTTTGTTGAGAAACCATCAGAAGACTTCTTCTGTCCAGTCACTCTTGACTTTCTGAGAGAGCCGCATCAGATGCTGTGCTGTGGGAACCACCTCTCACCAGTTGCTGTGACCAGGCTACAGGGACAGCCCTGTCCTGTGTGTAAGGAGCCTAACCTGAACACTGTCCCTGACAAATTTTTCAAGCGGAAAGTGAATGAGCTCAAAGTTCGCTGCCCAAACAAGAGCCTGGGGTGTAAGTGGGTGGGAGAGTTGGGCAGTCTCGACAGACATCTGAGCCAGAACTCTGTTGAGGGGGAGTGCCAGTTTGTGACAGTGGCCTGTCCTTACTCCTGTGGTGATGGCTTCCAGCGATGTCAACTCAAGGGTCACAGGATGAATGATTGTCCCAATCGCCCATTCACCTGCAGATATTGTAACTACAACACTACCTACATCAAAATCACCGATGAACACTGGCCTATCTGCCAGCAATACCCCCTGGAGTGCCCTAATAAATGTGAAGAGAATGCAATCAAGCGACAGCACCTCCCAAAACATCTGGAAGAAGCCTGTCCCCTGCAAGTGATCAAGTGTGAGTTCAGCTATGCCGGATGTGAAGTTGAGTGTCAGCGTCAGCACATGCAGACTCACTTGGATGAGAACGTGAAAGTCCATCTGAACAAAGTTTCTTGTAAACTGCAGAGTACCACTGAACAGCTACAAAAGCAAATTGTAGCTCTCATGTCAGCTCTAACCCAAGTAGCCCTCGATGTGCAGAAGCCCCTCACGCCTGTCTTCGTAACTCCACCTGACATGGTGATGACTGACTTTGAGGAGCATAGGAAAGCAGCCGACATCTGGTTCAGCCCTCCCTTCTACTCCCACATTGGGGGGTACAAGATGTGCCTCAGAGTGGATGCTAATGGTGTGGTAATGGCAAGGGCACGCATGTATCGGTGTATGTCACCTGATGAGAGGAGAACACGATGACCACCTAAAGTGGCCCTTCCGTGGAGATATCACGATACAGCTGCTGAATCAGAAGAGGGATGAGGGGCATCGGGAGGGGACTGTTCACTTTGATGATACAGTAGATGATGACATTGGTGACAGAGTGGTGGGCCAGGAGAGAAACGATGGCTGGGGCTGGGACGAACTCATAGCCCACAAAGACCTTTGCACTGAAGACAAGGAATATCTTAAAAATGACTGCCTCAAGTTCCGAATAGTAAAAGCTGTCGTTAAAAGCATCTAAAACTGTTGAAACCGAACATGATAAAGTATAGCTAGTTTTTAGTGATGTAATGTAGCTACTTTCGCCTTTTAATACGACATAATCCATACATGTAGCGGTTGGCAAGTATCACAAGGGGAAAGTACCTTCCCTTTCTCTGTTTTTGTACCGTTTGTAATATGGAGAGATCGATCATCATAGAATCACTGTTTCGCAAGAATTATAATATTAAGTATCATAACTATGATCTTATATTTGTACCTTGTAGAGGTTGACGATGGTGAAGCGGTAGGTCTGTCCCGGTCTCATGTTGGCCACACTGAAGTAGAACCACTGGGTGTGCTTGTGGGTGTAGAGGTCAAAGCGCAAGTAGAGCTCATAGTCCCATCTGCCACTGCATGTGGGTGTGTGAGTGCATGTGGTAGGCGTGTGACCCAGATCATTGCTTTGTACCGGGTGAGTAGAGGTCTGGGCATGAGACTGATTATTAGAAGAGAGGACCCTCTCTTGCTTTTTTTTCCGGGAGAAAGAGGACCCTCTCCTGCTTTTCTGGGAGGGATCCTCCCTCGTTTTCCGAAGGGGAGAGAGGGGACCCTCCCTCACTTTTCCGAGAGGGTCCTCTCTCGCTTTTCAAGAAGGGCGTGAGAGGGTCTAGCTCAATAAATAAATGCACTCCTCTATCCACTAACAATAAACACTCAGGTTTGCTCAATGTTTGTAATACGTCTGCTGTTCATGATAAGGCGGCAGGAAAATTCTCCAAATTCCACCCTGACTGACTCACACTTGTACGGCCTTGGCAAGGTTGCCACTCTCAAAGCGAGACTTGAATACCAGTGTGGTGCCATGGGTGGGGTAGGTGAGTGTGGCACGAATGTCCCGGCTGGGCCCTGCCCGGGCTCGGGTAAACTGTGAATGCAATGAATATAACTATTATGACATGCATCTTGCAGCTGTGCAAATATGGGCCGTGCTCAAATCACAATTATTACAAACACAATTATATTAAAACTGCATTTTTTTTTCACTATGCACGTACTACATGTATCAGATACCAGGGGCATGCGGTGCTAATCAGAATTCTCAAACACTACTAGTATACTAAAGGGTTGCTCACGTATTTCTCGGGTCCGGGGGTATTGCAGTAGACAACAGACCCTCCCCCCTCTCCGCTGCGGATCTTTGGAGACACCACCTCCCACTCTGGGTGGCAGAAGGGCTCAGGGGAGGGGGGCGTGGTCTGGAGGAACCGGGGACGCTGGGGGATACACTCTACCTCAGAGGGCCTTAGGGGGAGGAGGAGGGGAGGGAGGGAGGGAGGGGAAAGAGGGAGAAGGGAAGAGGAGGGGGGAGACAACCTCAAGACACCATAGCACCGTCTATTTTCCAGTGGTCATGCATCTCTATATACTACTACAAACTACCAGTCAAGAATATAATAATACAATCATACAGTTTACATGTAGTTAGTACACCAGCTACGATTCAATAGTTGGTTCTCAAAATGCCACCCACTGACCGGACAAACTGAGAGGTACCTTTTGTCCCTCATTTCTAATGCGGTGGGACTCATTATTGAACGAAACCAGAGCCACCCGAGAACGATACATTATTGCAGCTACGATAATCCCTACAGGATTGGCCACTCACCACAGGACTGGCCACTCACCGCAGGACTGGCCACTCACCACAGGACTGGCCACTCACCGCAGGACTAGCCACTCACCGCAGGACTGGCCACTCACCACAGGACCGGACACTCACCACAGTGGTAGCTTTTTCTGTGTCTGCTGCTTGCTAGGATGGTTGAAGAGGCTCCGAGGTTCTTTCAATGTGTGCACCTCCTTCCCCTCTCGGTAGTGAGAGATGAGCTGGGTGGTGCGGCGCCTGTCCTCCTCACTGATGCCAGCTGGAGGGGGAGGGGAGGGGAGGAGAGGGGAGGGGAGGGGAAGGTACAGCACTACTAAAATAGCCACCATGTTTGAATTTCGTTGTCTATGGGTATAGTTACATTTGCCTTGTTCCCAGCCTCTCCCTCAGCTCCAGCTTTTCAGTGCTTGCTCCGGTTTTCTTATTACAAACAACAAAAAGCTGGAGGGAGAGACTGGGACTGGAGGCTATAGTTCAATGCCCTGAGGCTACTCTACTTGAGTAATAAGGACAATAGCTACGTGACTGACGCTCCAACTCTGCAGTGGCTGACTTACCTGCTGGCTGCTTGCCAACCTTGGACAGGTCCGCGCCCTTCTCAACTGCGGAACCTGTTGCGGAACAAAAGCAACTTATGACTTCATCAGGCAAAGCCTATGGGCTTCTCTGTCCCTACGTTTTCTCTTTCAAACCAACCTATCGACCCAAAACTTTCAGTGACGTGCCCGTGAAACAAACATAAAATGGGTATAGCTTGCAATTCCCATTTCATCTTTATTTCCCAGAGCAGCTGAAGCCCTATAAAGTGCTCACCCTCTCTGGTGTCTCTGGCGTGGTTGAAGAAGCCATGGGCGAGGAGCGTCTTCCTGATGAACTCCTCAGGAGAGTGCTGGTTCTGTGGAAGGCAAGCATAGTCCTGAGTCCATGAAGAAAAAATGGAGAGCCTGCTAATGCAAACTGCAGACGGCTGTTTCAGCCTATTTGGGCCTCATCAGTAGCACCTGGAATTTACCGGCAACTCCTAGCTGGCCAGCAGCTAACCACTCTCTACACCTGGAGTCCACCACCCCACCTTGTATGCTGCGGCCAGGGCCCAGGGGATGATGCAAGTAGTTAGTAACTGCACATTTTAGTGGTTTGGTGTGCAGCTGGAAAGTACTTAATAATTATAGCATGCTCTGGTCATTAAATTTTGTTTAAATATGCAAGAACCTGTGGGCTCTTACAAGGATTATCAGGCAGAGGCCCCACTATGCTGCACCCACTCACTGCTAGTCCTAATGATAATGAGAGGTGCAGTAATTTAGGTAAGAGTAGGCAGTCCCACCCTAGCCCTGCGGCGATAGGCTACATCAAATTGAGCATTAATTGGAATGATTTGTTCGCCCTCACTCGTAACGATCCCGTAGTGTCGTACACTGCAGATGCGGTTGCTTTCTTACCGTAGAAAAAGATAGGTCTCGGCTCAACTCTTCAAGATTGCCTCCCATCTCTCTCTGCTGCAGGATGCCGAATCTTACGAGAGTGCACCATTTATTGCCATGGTAACAAACTATCCCATATCCAGGACGTCGACCCGCGACACTGGGATCACGTGAAGAGTTTGTTTATGTGTAAGTTACATCCGGTGTTACGGCAACACACCGCCGCCACACCCTCGCTACTCCCCAGTTTTTGTATTTGTGTAGTTTTAGAGTAAGACTAGTAAAGCAGCTAAGATAGTTTTAGGACGCTGATCGCTCGATCAGAGAAGCTAAAGTAAGGTAAATAAGTAAAAAGTATCAAACAAACCGCCTACGGATTTCATCCCCCCGGTGATCAGTTTGACTCTGAGGGAATTGTGAGACTCGACTCGGGCCTAGGAAAGGCGTGAAGGAAAGATCTTGAGGTCGAAGAAAAGGCCCTGAGAAGGCAAGAAATTTGACTTGAGGTCATTAGAAGAAATGGCAGACAGAAAGCTTCAAATATCGTTCGGCGGCTGTGGCTTCTTGGGCGTGTATCACATCGGTGTTGGCAAGTGCGTCGTGGATCACTCGCCTCATCTTTTCGACGAGTTCGACGGCTTCTACGGCGCCTCGGCCGGAGCCATCTCTGCAGTGTGCGCGGCATGCAAGAGCGACCCGATGGTACCGTACAAATGGGTGAAAAAGACCTTTGAGGCGTCGCGAAAATACCGAGTGCTAGGCATGCTGCATCCGTCGTTTGATCTATACGGGAGGCTGCGAAAGTTTCTGGAGGAGCTTCTGCCCAAGGACGCACACAGGCGAGCCAGAGGGAAGGTGAAGATATCGCTGACGACCTTCCCCGCCATGAAGAACTGGATCATGTCCGACTTCACCACAAGAAAGGAGCTCATAGATGTAATTTGCAGCGTAGATTTAATTTAGAGTAGAAATATAAGGTAAAGCGGGGGCTATTCCTAAGGTGGGGTGATTCTGGTGGTCGAGCTATATCTCTGGCATACTGTGGAGTTAGCTGACAATTTTTTTTCGATGAAGGTCAGTAGGCCTGCTATATGCATGGCGGTTTTTATCTTCGTACCTTTTATGAAGCTCGATCTATCCTCCAGTATCGGAATTGCCCCCGGGGTTAAAAGACTGTCGAAATAGCCCACTTTACCTTAATGTTTAATAGACACCTATGTTTGCAGTAATCATTAATTTTTTCTTTATTTCTCTAGGCCGTCATGGCCAGTAGTTTCATCCCTGGATATGCTGGACTGAAGGACCTGCCAAAACTCCGAGGAAAGGTATGTTTTTAAGATTGTAATTAGCATAATTCGGAATTTTAAGTAGCGGTTGTTTAGTAATAATATCCTAGAACTTTAAACTGCTGCAGTAGTAGTAATACGACTGGTGTCAGCACTCGAGCACATGGCAGTGTTTGAGCATGTGGCTGGCCTGCTTATTGATCTAGACAGCTATGGTATCAGGTGACCTACAACTGTTCCTGTGTCACATGATGCTAGCCCTAAGTGCTAAAAGACTAAAGACATGCCGTCTAGCAGCTGTACTTGTTCAATTCCTGTCAACCTAAAAAGTGTTTACTGCCAATTAAAAAGAGAGTGTTCACCAGTTGTTTATCTAGCCAGGTGGAAGTGTTGGTAGCCAGGGGCACACTCATGTCATTATCCGAACCTAATATGAATCATACACAAGATGGAGTAGTTGGGACTGAATGGCTGTGATTACTTAATCTAAACTTGGTGTTGTTTACTGTGAAGTGCGTGCATACCATTGGCTTCCTCCCTCCATTCATGGAGCTGTATAACTTCATGTGTGTTTGATACCTCACATGTTTAACCACAACACTAAATGTATTTCCTGCAAGTGCGTCCAACTATCTATATCTCCTACCCCTCTCCCACAGCGTTGCTTCGATGGTGGCTTCACCAGCAACATTCCCTTCGCCAGCGACCCTGAGGTCATCACCGTCTCACCCTTCAGTGGAGCCTGTGACATCTGCCCTCAGGGCGAGTCGGCCACCATGCTCATGGTCAACCTTGTGGACCAGCCGATCCAGCTGAGCTGGAAGAACATAACCAGACTCACCGGCGCCCTGTTGCCCACCTCATGGCCAGACCTAGAGGCATTGTTCTACCGGGGATACCAAGATGCCCTGAGGTTCTGCAAACTGGAAGGTGTGTTTGTAATCAGGAGGAACATTTTCTCATGCTAAAGCTAGCTAAGGAATGCAACTGCACGACTAAAGCACTTACTAGAGATGAAAAAAAAAGCCTTCATTCAATCAGGGGTACCACACACCCATGGAGCTGTAGCCTACACTAACCTGGGAGTCCCGTAGCCTGCTGCCAGCTCCCACCCATTGTTCTGCATGTAGCCCTAGAAGTTTATCATCACATGACTAGTTTAGAAGCCAACTTGTGACGTCTAATGAGCCAATGAATGGCCTGCAGTTGTACTAATGTGATTAAAATTATGGATTGTTATTTCAGTAAGCATGCGGCTGTGGTTTGTGATGAGGTCCTCCAGAGTTCAATGAATGATGTTGCAGCTGTTGATTGCATTCCGTTAGCCATTCATACTTGGATATTTGGCGCCGCCGCCTGTTGCCATTGGGTGGCGGTAGTATTCATTTGAACCCTCATGGTGTTTGTTTATCCACCAGTTTATCGTGTGCAGTGGACACACCCCCACTACACCCCCTTGCATCAGCCTTCCACCTAACTATGGGATTGAAAAATATTGTTTATCCTTCCCACACAACACACACACATACACGCACTTGTACAACACACACACACACACACAGGTATCATCGCAGAGCCCATCATTCGCCCGCTATGGCGCGCCTCTTGTAAGGAGCAGTCGACAGTAGCAGCTACTGAGATAGCATCGAACGAAGACGACACCAGCGACTATTACAGCCTCAGTGGGTACAGCAGCCCCGTGTCCCATTCCCATTCCCGATCCCACTCACTCTGCACGGAGTTCCTCAGCTGTATTGAGGAGGAAGACAGAAAGTCCGACCACGCCCCCCTGATCCCCTTCCCTCTGACGTCCCTGGAGGAAGAACTGGAGGAACTCGAAATGGAGGAACAGTTGAAGCAGCTGGAGCTCAGGAGGGGATCGTCAGAGGAGGCAGAGCCACCGTCATCCTCATACAGGTGTGTGAAATTGCAAAATTTCATGTGTCTTATAATTAGATATTAGGCAGGTGTACACATATACAATACTAGAGTGACGTCATAAAGACTAGCAGTGAGTAATGTTGTTGTGAAGTAGTCACTGAAAGGTTGCCGTTGGAAAGGGTCTTGTGGACTGGGGTCTCACTTGGTTCCCCAAATAGTAGTACAACTTGCAAAATAACTCTTAGCGCTGCACAGCTTCCCAGCGTTGGCTTCCCAAAGGTGACATCATTGCACGTGACATGAGATCATAGCATGACTTCCTATGGCTTCCTCAGTCTGAAGACATTTTCTCAATATTCAATTTTGGAGGGTTCAAGGTATCCTCCTGGTGCCGGCTCCACTATGTCTGGAGCTAAAAATAACGTCACATATGAATTCCTGAGGCTTCCTCAATCTGCATGAGACATTTCCTGGGCAATGGGTTCAGTTCCGGTGTGGCCCAGTGGCTTCCTGGGGTGGCTTAGCTGCTAAAATACAACAAGTACTAACTTCCTCCTGTAGTAAGTATTCCTAGCTATAGAGGCTGTTTATCACACACCTCACTGTAATTACAGCTGGCGACATCTTTATTCCTATACAGTAAATACACAGTACACAATTTAGACGTGAATATCACCGAATCCGGACTGTTTTGAACTTATTTGCATGACTCCTTAGCTGTTCATATAATTATAATAATAAGGTAGTCTAGCTCCAAGCTAGGTGTCGAGATAATAAGGTAGTCTAGCTCCAAGCTAGGTGTCGAGCTAGGTGTCGAGATAATAAGGTAGTCTAGCTCCAAGCTATAGGTGTCGAGATAATTTATTGAACTTCTGTTGTACAACTCAGAGACAATAAAAGTCTAAGAAATCATCTCCTCAACTCAGAGCCTACCCTTATATTTTTGTTTTTATCACCAGAGTATTCTGATAATGATAAGAGTATTTCTTGCTGTCACTGGGTCCCCTCTCCTCCCCCTCCCCCCTTCCCTTCCCCCAGGTTCTCCTGGTTGCTCCACTCCTGTTCCCCGCTGCAACTCCCGCTCATTCACAGAGTTGGCCGGCTTGTGGGGATGGGCAGATGGCAGGAGAGCACGTCGTCAGTGGGAGCAACAGAGGACAGCTGGTGAGTCTGTCAGAACAATCGGAGCCACAACAGACAGCTTCAATGAGCATACCGAATCCTGTAAATTGTGCCATATATAGTTGGATGAATGGTACCGTTACCTGTCATTGTATGGAGAGTATGCACTTCAAACTCGTGACTCGTGGGAGGTCCATATTCTCTGAATACTTGAGATGTGTGTGTACAAAAGGTATTTACCGACTTGTCGCACCGTCTGTCTTGAGACTATTTCCAGATGGGAGCTCCTAGAAAAAGCATAACTCTCTTCAAGTATCCGTAGCTGTTGCTAACATAGTCATGTGAGAACCACATTCACCCCAAGCCTCTCGAGTCACGTGGAGATATTTTGGTGAAACAGAGTTAGCATTCGTAATTATCCACCATTCCTGATTACGCTTCCAGCCATGTGTGTTACCTAGCAGCTGTTAGCAGCTGCTAATTTCCTCCGTCTACTGCTCTTCAGTGACATGTCTCCTTCTTCTTCGTGCAGGGATCACCAAGTGGCTGGAAGTCCGAGATTGTTTCACAGTATTATGGCCAGCTGGCCGAGTTCCATGGCTGCGTTCTGATGCGGAACTGAATGAGATTTCAACCCCAAACTCTGGGTGTTTTTGAATTCCCACAAAGCAATCTGTCAAATGTGTACCATCACAGCCTTTTTCTGTATATGTTTATGTTTGTTGATGACATCATGGTGATGTCATCTGTTTGTACAGCAGAATTGGCTGTGTATCAAAGTATTTATTCATTCAGAGAATTATTATTTGTGCTGTAGTCTCAGAGATTTTACCACATATCACTGTTCTGGAGTTTGCAGTATATGGCACTTCTGTATGGCTCACAGAATAAATGATATCTATTTGTGCAACAAAACTCAATGTTAAATTGTGTACCATGTAAGCGTGGGTATGAGGCACGAAGGGAACTGGCACGGTATGAGAAATGTAATTAAACCCTATACCTAAGTTAGGCTCTATACTAATAGCCATAAAAGTCACAAAAAATCTTTAAAGAAATAGGGATGGTGTTCCAAAAACAAGGTATACAGGAACATCACAACAGTTGTGCAGGTTGCCATCCCTGCATCTTTGGCATTTTTCCCACCGTGCGTTTTGGTGATTGTTACATGGGATGACAAGAGTATGGCTGGTGTGGCAACTGCCAGTGGTGGGATGGTGGTTGGAAGAATGAATCTGGACAGCATTGTGGTGGTGTTCCTATCATGCTTGATTGCTTTTCTTTTTTACTTATGGCCAAAAACCATTACTCCTTTGATAGCTACATCAGCTATCAAAGGAGTAATGGTTTTTGGCTAATCTTGTGAGGGGGCACATTAAACTTCTAAGGGGGCAATTTCTCTTCCTCAGTATATTCTATTAGTCTCGTCCCCAGGCTGCGCAGTCGGAGGGGATTGGCCTGGGAATGAGGCCATGCAGTTGGAGGGGGGAGGGGCTGGGTATGAGGCTAATATAATTATAGTCCATAGGTAGCAGTTTCTTGCGCATGCTACATACATAGGTATATCTCGCAGTGAAAAATATGCAATGAGGGAGAGTCTGTACAGCAGCTGTCATTGGCTGGCTAGCCTCGTACCAAAGCTCCCCTCGCTCAGATTTTATCTCGGAAAGCCTGGTCACGAAGCCACGGGCTGGCAGCTTGATGCAGCGTCCTCAGGGTTCCAAAAAGGAGGCAGTTGATATGTGTTCCTTCCTATCCACCCCAAAAATAATGCGTGGCATGTCCGTCACAAATTGCATGCATCCTTGCCCCTACCTTTTTTAGCTATAATAATGCTGAACCATTGTGCAGCCTACCAAAGCAGAGCCTGGAAACAAGGATGTGTGTTTACTTCCTGGCACGTTTAGCAAGTGACAAGAGATTACATCACGCCATGCACCCACATCTTGGTACCAGTAAATCCATTAAATGACCGACCATGTACATGATACACTTTATGCAAGTAAAATGATGTAGCCATGGTAACGGGAGGACGAGAATGACAACACAGTGAATGTTGCTCAGATAGTCAGTGGTGTGCTCTCAGTGATGCCATTGGACTCCACAGAGTGTCTCAGGTGGATGTTCACCTCCGGCCATATTCTCCGGAAGTCGGGGTGAAAGGTCAAGAAGTAGATGCAAAAGGCGCCAGATGCCGCCCATTCCGAGGCTGTGCTGGTCACATGGAGAGCAAAGCCCTGTATGTGTGTGTGTATGAGTGTGAGTGTGCGTGTGTGTGTGTGTGTGTGCATGCGTGTGTGTGTGTGTGTGGTGTGTGTGTGTGTGTATACAAATGAAGACCCAAAGTAAACCTCAAACCTTAGTTACTGCTGGATGCCTGACTATGTAACTTAAGCAACCACTAAAATGACGGAAGTTTGTGCATCACTTAAAAGGGACCTTCACCTACTATTTTGACTCCAACGACACATATCGATAGCTAAACGAAACGTGGGCTGTTTGTTTTTACAAGAGGCATTGCTGCACTATTGACCCAGAAATGAAGCCTTTCAGCCACACCACAAGGGAGTTATGGGGTGGAGTCCACACCGAGCACCATTCTATTCTCTCTATTGATTGTTGAGATATGACCGTTTGAAAATTGTCAAAAACTGGAAAAAGTGCACGAGTTAAAGTCCCTTTCCTCAAATTTGGTCGCATTTTAGTGAACAGAATCCAAAATAGTTAGACCTTTGAATTTCACTCAGACGATCTGGCATTATATTTCTATGGGTTATTATAATAGCACGTACGTTGATTGCTGAGTTGGCAATGGGGCGTTATGTACAAGTGGGTCGTTAAACCCAAGGGGGCAGTATTAATCAGCACCTATGATGTGTAAATTTTAAGGGGTTATTAAAAAGGATTGGCTTTATAGCCTGTGCAGTTACACCAGCTGCAGTTGACTCACCTTCTCCTGTTTAGTCCAATGGAAGGTTCCAGTTGAGTCAAAGTTCGTCCCTCGATAGTGGCTGGCCAGTAGGGCAGTTATAACAGCTAGGTGTGGGAGGGCATTGAGAACACCACCGTCACCAACTTCCAGTATAAAACATTCTAGTCACATGACTCTTTAACTGATCACATGAGCTAAGACTGGTCACATGACTAAGCATGACTATGTTAATGGAAGGCTTTTTAAATGGGTGTGGTCATAATAATTACACATAGCCACATGGAATATACCAATCAGATTAATTCTTTGATGTTGTATGATATTCAGTATGTTCTTCAGGAAGTAACTAATTTTATGTAACTGGCGTAATACTACTGCACACCCATGTGATACTACTGCACACCCCCGTGATACTACTGCACACCCCCGTGATACTACTGCACACTCACGTGATACTACTGCACACCCACGTGATCACTCACCAATAGTGAAGAAAGTCGTACTACAGATGCACAGTATTAGCCTGAGGGCGATGACGATACTGCTGACGTGTCTGGTGAGGTTGGCATGATAGATCTTGTAAGAGATGTAGGTCTGAAACCATTCATAGGTCACACCCACTCCAAACACCATGGCGGCGCCAATGAAGTGTACCACTGGTACCAGGTCATTCTGTGTGTGTGTGGGAGGGGGTGTGGGTGTGTGGGTGTCTGTCTTAACTCCAACACAACTCATCCAAACACTTTTATTTGACCATAGTAGTCTATGCTATACTAACACAGCATTCTTTTAGTGACAGTTTTGAAATTAATCAGTTGCTTAGTTTACAAGTAATAGCCTCAGGATTTGTTTGGAACACTGTACATGTATGAATTCACCATCAAGATGGAAGAAAAAAACATTGAGAGACCCTCTGATCCCAGCTGGGGATTGACCCAGGACCTACTAGTCAGATGCTCCTACCCACTGAGCTACTGGAGCTCCTGAGCAGAGGAGCAGTAGGCAAGCTTTACGTAGCCACTAGTAGCACCTACTTGCCAGTAGGACGTAGCCAATAGAGAGTTTTCATTGACATAATCTTACGTCATTTGCATTCTAACAACTGTTGCTAGGGTGCCATCTTGGTGGGCAGCAAATAGCGGCATGATGTGCATAAGGACAGGAAGTAGCTCTTGTACTGACAGTACAGACGGCAGGTTCACATTTATACCGTCTGAAAACTGATTCACAGCAATAGTTGAGGCGCCGAACGCGTAAGTTCCAAGCAGCTGTTGATTCTGAGATCACAGTATAACGTACTATTCTAGGATATGAGTCACGTGAAAACTCTCTATTTGTCTCTCTCAAGTTGTTATTCAGCACCCTCACAGTTTCACATTGTGCGCTGACTACACAGCCCACTTCCTCCACGGTGTGTACACACAGACAAGATCCACAGGCAGATACACCCACCAGGACCCTGAGTGAAAATCGTAGCAACCCCCCAACACTAACCGACAAAGTCTCAAGTACTTAATAATGGCCTTACAAATTGGCTCTTTCCCTGACCACACAGGTGGGGAATTGCATGGCCTGGGAACAACCATTGCAGTGTGGCAGCACCGAGCTGACAGGCTTAAACTGCATTCACTAGATTCCTTGAATAATAAGGACACCATCACTCATTGAATGTGTATGTATTTACATCACAGTTCCTTCGGAGGCTATCTAATGCACATGAGTGGTACTACCACAGTATCCGAGGGAGGTAGCCTAGGTTACTGTGGGAAGCAACACAAGTAGGTATTAGATAACCTCAAGAGACCGTTTTACTTTCTAGCTCATAAATAGCCTCATTCCCAGGCTCCACTGCCCAGCGTGGAGCCTGGGAATGAGGCTAGCTCATCAATACTTTTGGTGTCATGCCTAATTCATGGCCAACCCTCCTAACTCTCTATTTAATGCCCACTTACTGTGTATTAGTGTGTGACAGTATCAAGTTTGGTGGATATGTCTTTAGCCGTGGTACCATGCCATACCTGAAAGCTTCCCACTACGGCTACTCCAAATGCTGAGATAAGCCCGAGGATCAGAGTGAAGCTATTGAGGTAGCGTATCCCGGGAGTGTCCAGGTGGTAGAGGTGGATGTGTCTGTAGCGCACATATACTACGATGGCCACTGCATGGGAGGGAGGAAGGGAGGGAGGGAGGGAGGGAGGGAGGGAGGAAGGGAGGGAGGGAGGTAAAGTGGTGCAAGAACAAGGAACTAGACAAGATAGGTATATATGTTATCTAGATTAGTGCTGTGATCCTTAATCGTTAGGTTTCTAGGAATTGTGTTAACCTCAGTACCTGTGAGTGTTTGTTCAGTACTGCTGGAGTCATTATCATTGCTAGATGTGCAACTCCTGGCCTCGACAAACTGGAACAACAACCTACCATTACCTGAACTATAGTTCATGTAAAGTGCTTCGGCAATCTGTAACAGCAAGTCACTCAGAACTGAGAAATTGAGTTGTGTACATGTAGCCTCGTTCCCAGTCTCTCTGCTCCAGTTTTTGCATCACTTGCAGTACGAAAAACGGAAGTGACATAAAAACGGAGAGACTGGGGAGGAGGCTAGTGTACATGAGCATAATATTATTATGTATTGTAAAATGTGGAGTCCCAGTGAATGATCCAATTAATCAGTTAACTGGCAAGATTCATACTCATTTCAATTCCAGTGCCAATATCACAGCCCTAATCTAGATAGTCGGGCACGAGACGGATAGATAGACAGATAGATAGGTACCCAGAATATTACAAGAATGCTGTATCTACACAGCGTGCATATGAAAATGTTGCTAGGTAGATGATAATGCAGACTCTGCAGGAGAGAGGTCCTCATCAGAGGCCCTTGCTAGCTAGCTCGGCAGAGTTACACCTCCCAAAACATCAGGAGATAATGGACGTCCCACCACTCACCGGTAGCTGCCAGACAGAAGCATATGAGAGAGAAGACACAGCTCTCTGGTGGCTTGCCTCCAGTGTCACTATCAGAGGAGGGGAGGGGAGGGGAGGACCTAACATGGCTATCAATGGAAATACCCTCCGCCCACTCCATCCTGTACAAATACATTTTCAGTATATCCATTTCCTGGTTTTAAGACCCTTAGACAATTTTCAATCTGAGGCAACCTTTCTTTGTTGGCTGGACACGGTCATGTGACCAACTGCATGGCTATGGAAATTGTATGGATTTTTCATTGATGTCTACCTCTACCAAGTTTGCTGACTTTAGTACGATCTTTAACTTTTAAACTTTTGTATTTCGTAAGACAAAGCCCCAGATCTAGACTCAGGTACACAATTAGTAGATGGAATCTCAGGCTGATGCACGGATACACGTGTAGTCTGGGAATGGGGCTGCAGCTGGCAGTCAGTACCATCCTGCAGAGCCTTGATGTGGGCTGGGGACAAGACTGCATGTAGCTAGCTAGTCTCATGCCCAGACTTCCCTCCCGCAAGGAGCACCCCTCACAGGAGGGAGTCTGGGCACGAGACTAGTACTCAGCTGGTGGTATTACCTGATATAGGGTAGATCTGGAGTCACATGACCCTTGTACACGGCAATAATATACCTGCAACAGAGATCAGAAAATACAGTAAGGTTGTAACCAGCTATCTGTCTTAGTTGCAACTTGAAACTACAACTGAGAATATCACTAGAATACAGAGTGTTAATAACTTAGACCTAACTTACGTAATGATAAAGCCTAAGGTAGATAGTAACGCAACGGACACCAGCAAGAGCTCGATTCCTAACTTCTTCATCTCGCTAGAAAGGGGACGGCATCGGATACGAGAAATTAGATTCATTAATACCCGTGACTCGTGAAAATGGGTGTGGCTCGCTAGCAACGTACTTAGAAACCGGCAGAACGATCGAACATGTCTGGGGATTTTCTATCGGCAGGTAAACTGATAGCTTGCATTCTGTGTATATGCAAATGCAACTAATGCTACGACTTTCCGTTAGCAGACATCATATATACTATAGCACTCCCCATATAGTGTTGTTGCTTTGTAGCATGCTTGTATATAGTTATTAGTCTCGCGGGCCAGACTGTAGGCCAGACTGTTTACAGTCTGGCCCGCGAGACTAATAACTACAAACCTTCGACCGAACTACAAGGTTTCGGTCTATGTTTGGTATTCAATATGCAGATATGCTTGCACCACACTCTTCTCCTGGTCTTGCGCTAGCTGTATGATGGCAAACCAAACTGTGAACCTCTCTCTCTCCTGTGTGTCTTTAGGCCAGAAGCCTTCCAAGGTGGCCTTCAGCAGCAATGTGGAGCGCAGGATGTTCCCCATGCACCACGCCCCCACTCGGATGGGCATAGAACAAGTTCTGAGGGGAGAACCCCACAGGGGACCTGGCTGCTATAGTGCAGATATAGTAGGTCATAATATTGTGTGGACCCCCACAGGGGACCTGGCTGTTATAGCGCAGATATAGTAAGGCACAATGTTGTGTGGACCCCCACAGGGGACCTGGCTGTTATAGTGCAGATATAGTAAGGCACAATGTTGTGTGGACCCCCATGGGGGACCCAGCTGCTATAGTGCAGATGTAGTAGGTCATAATATTGTGTGGACCCCCACAGGGGACCTGGCTGTTATAGCGCAGATATAGTAAGGCACAATGTTGTGTGGACCCCCATGGGGGACCCAGCTGCTATAGTGCAGATGTAGTAGGTCATAATATTGTGTGGACCCCCACAGGGGACCTGGCTGTTATAGCGCAGATATAGTAAGGCACAATGTTGTGTGGACCCCCATGGGGGACCCAGCTGCTATAGTGCAGATGTAGTAGGTCATAATATTGTGTGGAACCCCGCAGGGACCTGGCTGCTATAGTGCAGATATAGGTTCATAAGTTCATAGGGTACGAGGCTATAGTATTTTTGGGGTATGTGTCCTGGGTATGAGGCTAAATCTGACTGTAATTTGTTGATTAGATACGGGTGGACTGATGCTGTAGGGTGCAAATTTGGTATAGCCAAAGGGTCCTGAGTATTACATACGCCACATAATAGAGGATCCTTTTACAGCCTCCAGGCATCTACTGCAAAATATAATGTTTACACGTAGTTTGTGATGTCTTTATATGAAAAAATATTGGTCTGTCCTCTAGTGGAAGATGTTCCTCCAGTCCATGGACGCCAGGCCCAGGAGCAAGAGGGGGTGGTACTTCGGGGCCACCTCAGGCCCCAGCAGACCAAAGCCTAGAAAGGTACTCACCGCGAAATACACCACATACTAATACATACATAAGGTTGGTCTCATTCCCGATCCATGTGGCATGTGACCTGGGAATGGAATGTCTTTTTTTGTGTGCACTTTCAAATTCCTATTCATGCACACACACACACACACACACACACACACACACAGGGCTTCAAGCCCAGTCCAGTTAGCTACCAGAAGATCGTCCTAACACCTCCTTCCGACAGCTACAAACCCTTTGGAGCTGCACAGCCCAGGCTGCCCCAAGACAGCAGAAATACCAAGCTACCTGGGTGAGGGAGGACGAATGATTATTGAGATAACAATGGGAGCTGAAAACTTCCAACAATATACACTCTCTAGTAACTACTGTGATAGTAACTGTCTGGCTAATGAGTGAGTTACATAACCTCCTCCATACAATTATGTAACCACCTCAGTAGGTATTAATAATTACTTAACCTCATCATTTTCGCTGTACACAGCCTGCCATCAAAATTTGATACTCAAAAGCAATGATATGCAAGGCTTAGGTCAAAAAAGAAGGATGCCTAAGCTTGCTACTACACATGGATAATCGTTTTAACCAACTAGGGGTGCGGTTAGTCCATCGCCTCTCACACTCCTCCTGGAGGGATGTGAGGGTGTCAAACTCAATAGACTAGGGTAATGTAGCGTAGTCATGTGAGGATCACAAGAGATATTTTGACTGTCATCTTCTCCCCTTTTGGCCTCAGGCCAGGGACGTATGAGCCCGATATCCCACGAAGCAGGCATATCCAGTTTGACGAGGCTTTCGGAAGTGGGCGGAGCCTCTCATCGGCAGTAACTGTGAAGTGCACCAAAGGAATTCCAGAAGAAGTAATGAGTTATGGCTATAATCCTATAAGTAAACACTTACTGTATGAACGGTAGAGAAGCTTGTAGGATCAACCTGTGATGGCATGGGTTGCTGCGGTATTTGTTGCACTAGTAATGCACCCAGAAGGGAAATAGCACCCCCTCCACCTTTCCTTCCCCACCCCCACCCACCCTCACACACACCCCTCCCCCATTCCCTCCCCACCCCACACCCTCACACACACCCCTCCCCCATTCCCTCCCCACCCCCACTCACCCTCACACGCCTGCAGTGTGGTAAGTGCAGCCAGGTGCCAGTCGGAGACTATTACGAGAACAGCAGTGGACACACCCTCTGCCCTGCCTGCCTCAAAGAAATGCAGCTGTCCGCTAGGGGATTCTACAACAGCTGGTATGAGCATGACAGTGAGGTTCATGGCAGTGATTAGATCGATGCCTTTCAGCACAAGAGCTTCTTCAGCTTTTTAGACTAGCCTCATTCCCAGTCTACAGATGGAATGGAGGCTGGGAATGAGGCTACAAAATGACTCGATTTGTGCTATACAGCTGAAGAAGGTTGTTGAGCTGAAACGTACAAAATTTCAGTCATTGATACTACATCTCCAGCTCAGTAAATTTAAAAGATCGGGTAATGATGGATCAGTTCATAGAATCCCAACTTATGAAGAGGGCTAAGGTTTACCTATATATAGTACTTCACCATGGCAACAGGCAGTCCCAGACCATGTCAACACCAGCTATCCTCATTCCCAGACCATGTCGACAAGACTGTGGTGTTCCTTCCTAAGGTGGCCCAATATTGAGTGCATTGTTATGAAAGTGAAAGTGTTATGTTTGTCGTTATGAAAGTGAAAGTATTGTGTTTGTCCCCTGTGTCCAGGAAACTGCAAGGCTTCCACAAAGTGAGGGACTGCAGGCTCATACACAAACATGAGTTCCCTGGAAAAGAACCAAAAACTATCGTGAGTAATGTGGACGGCCTTCAACAGTGTCTCTGCTCTTTCATAATTGAAGAGCTCAGAACCAGAACACATGGTCTAACCCACAAGTACTGAACTTGCCCTAACTTGAGAATACTCTTAAATTATGCTTCATTGCAGGAGCTGCTGAAACTTTGCTCATAAGGATACATATGCATAATTTTTACTATGCAATTTTCAGCCCACTATGGTTCTGAGCCCTTCATAAACTTGAGCCCTTCATAAACTTGAGCAAATTGGACACTGATGGAGTTAATTTACAATCATATCAATTGATGTAGCGTTCTTTTGTTGCGACGCATCCCTGGTTGCTAAGAGAAAGCCAGCCATAAGAGTTGCTGTTCTCTTTCAATCTCCTCAGCTGAAGAGTGACAAGGAACTGAAGAAGCTCCGCTACAGAGAGGCCTACATGAAACTCTACTACTCATAGCTGTGCTAAGACTGACCACTTCATTTTCACTGCATGCAGCTGACAACAAATCCATGTTTAATTTTATCTTTAAAACAGTTTTTTGTGCAATTTTTGTATTTAACATTAATACTACATGTACCCCCAACTCACCTCAGACTGCGACAGCAGAAGGACGGTGCAAGTATCTGATGATCTTCAGGCTGAATCTAGCCAAGGCTAGTAGCCATCACCTTTCACATGCGTATTCTTAAGATCTCAAACCAGCTGGTACCGTATTTGGCTAGGCAAGCACTGTCCCAGTCAGCTGTGTGGCCTGGGAATGATCTCATACTGCACATGTACATGCAGTTACATGTTCCCTTGTCATGCAACTGGATGCAGTCCTGCTACATAAGTACAGTTATTCTTGCTGTGATTACAGTAGTCATACAAATATGTACATGTACAAAAAAAAATTAAGCTCCTAGTCATGAATAATATCCTTTGAAGTATGCCTGCCTAATGAGGTATCTAATACCTGCTGGCAGGTCGATACTCATCTATATTAGTGGCTGCCTACACAACTGAAGCTCTCAGCATGGGCAGGTCTCTGACTTCAAAGGGCTTGCTTCAAAGGTTAGCAGCGGTCACTTACAGAGGCGCTGTTATCATAACACTAGGTCTAAATTGGTTAGACACCTCGTGTCGGTATCTATTTTCCTGAGATACCTCCACCTATATAGGTGTCCCCAATGACTATCTCACTTCTGATAACCTTTTGGACCCAAGCCACACTTCCATACCTATATTAGGTCAGGAGCCCATGACCCCGAGATGGGGTTCATGGGCTCCTGCATGATTATGTCTACATAATATATTTTGTTTGCTCTTTTTTTGTGGAGGGTATATGGTTACAGGGAGGACCAAATCACCGGCTACCGTTTTCCTGAAAAGTGTTATGTAAATCTGATCAGTCATCACTTAAAATTTGAAGTGGTAGCTACAATACAGAGAAGGGGAGGTACTTTTTCCCTTGCAATTACTATAAAATGTATGCTGTATGGAGTATAAGTATACTGTAGTTGCACTTTGTAATTTTTGGTTTCAACCTAGCTAGCTACATGTAGCAATCTTGAAAATTTTAGATGCTCCTATTGACAACTTTTGTTATTCGGAACTTGAGGCAGTCATTTTTAAGATATTCCTCGTTTTCGGTGCGGACTGCATTGTGTGCTAGGAAATGCTGACAGCCCAAGCCACCGATGGCTCTCTCCTGCCCCACCACTCTAGCAGCATTGTCATCACATACTCTATCATCAAAGGGAACAGTCTTCACCAAATGCCCATCATCCCTTGTCTGATTCAGCAGCTGTATCGTGACATCTCCACGGAAGGGCCATTTCAGCTGGTCATCATGTCCTCCTCTCATCAGAGTAACAAACACAGAGACATGTGTGCTAGTACCCGTACCATTGCCATTAGCATCCACTCTGAGGCACATCCTGTATCCTCCAATGTGGGAGTAGAAGGGAGGGCTGTACCAGACGTCTTTGGCTTTCTTGTGCTCCTCAAAGTCAGTCATCACAATGTCAGGTGGAGTTATAAAGACAGGTGGCTTTTGCACATCGAGGGCTACTTGGGTTGCTGACATAAGGGCTGTAATTTGTTTCTGTACCTTTTCATTAATACTCCACTGTTCTTCTATTTTGCATTGCAGCATACGAGAAACATTGTTCAGATGAACTTTCACATTCTCGTCTAAGTGAGTCTGCATGTGCTGACGCTGACACTCAACTTCACATCCGGCATAGTTGAACTCACATTGGATCACTTCCAGGAGGCAGGCTTCTTCCAGATGTTTTGGGAGGTGCTGTCGCTCGATCACATCCGCTCCACATTTGTTAGGGCACTTTAAGGGGTATTGCTTGCAGATAGGCCAGTGCTCATTTCGGACTTTGATGTAGGTGGCTTGATAGTTACAATATTTGCAGATGAATGGACGGTTGGGACAATCCTTCGCTCTGTGCTCCTCGAGTTGACATCGCTGAAGATCATCACCGCAGAAGTAAGAACAGGCTACCGTCACAAACTGGCACTCCCCCTCAACAGAGTTCTGGCTCAGATGTCTGTCGAGACTGCCTAACTCTCCCACCCACTCACACCCCAGGCTCTTGTTTGGGCAGCAAACTTTGAGCTCATTGACTTTGCGCTTGAAAAATTTGTCAGGGACAGTTTTCAGGTTAGGCTCCTTACACATCGGACAGGGCTGTCCCTGTAGCCTGGTCACAGCAACTGGTGAGAGGTGGTTCCCACAGCACAGCATCTGGTGGGGCTCTCTCAGAAAGTCAAGAGTGACTGGACAGAAGAAGTCTTCAGATGGCTTCTCGACAAAGTCATAGTCACTGTCAGTAGCTGGAGGGGAGGCCATATCAGCTATCCTATCTAGGTAGTAGCAGTGATAGCTAAGCTATTCTGGGACTCTGGTAGCTACATGTACACAAAGGTTTGCAGGTTGGTTGAGGGAGAGCAGTGGACTGTGACTAATTTAATAAGTTGCATAATTTGATAAATATTTCCTGATTGCTCTTCACGTGATATTTAATCACCTGTACATTATGCTCAAAAATTGGCTCAGTATCACAATTCAACAAGACTGTGATGTTCCTTCCTAAGTAGCACTACACACTCTGAAACAGCAGTCTATATATTTTGGTGTGTAGTGGGCTAACTGTATAGCTACTAGCTGAAAATTGCAAATATGCATATGTATCCTTATGAGCAAATTTTCAACAGCTCCTACATGAAGCATAATTTAAGAGTATTCTGGAGCTGGGGGGGGGGGGGGGAGTTCAGTACTTGTGAGTTAGACCACGCATTCTGGTTCTGAGCTCTTCAATTACATTCTTCTGAAATGCTAAAAAGAGCAGAGTCACTGTTGAACGCTGTCTGCATTAATCACAATAGTTTTTGGTTCTTTTCCAGGGCCCATGTTCCTGCAGTCTCTCACTTTGTGGAAGGGGACAAACACAACACTTTCACTTTCATAACTACAAACATAACACTTTCACTTTCATAACAATGCCCTCAATATTGGGCCACCTTACATGCCTACATTGGATGATTAAGACAGGATACTGGGGTGGATTAGCAAACTATTCCAGCTGGCATCAGAATGTGCTCCAACATAGCTACTGTTACAGAATGTTGACCTAAAATGTGCCATACATTTTTTCATTAATTTAACCCTTGTTGGACTACCCCAGCATGCTGCTACATGGATGATAGACATGCTGTTTCGGGTTGTACTGGAGAGTGTAGGAATTGGGTGTGCATGTATGGTTCTGAGACCTTCGATCAGATATTGGAAAAACTTGAGTACATCCAACTAAATTGGACACCAATAGAGTTAATTTACATATCCAATTTGATGTAGCGTTCTTTTGTTGCGATGTATCCCTGGTTGCTAAGACAAAGCCAGCCATGACAGCTGCTGTTCTCTCTCAATCTCCTCAGCTGAAGAGTGACAAGGAACTGAAGAAGCTCCGCTACAGGGAGGCCTGCATGAGACTCTACTACTCATAGCTGTGCTAAGACTGACCACTTCATTTTCACTGCATGCAGCTGACAACAAATCCATGTTTAATTTAATAATTTTTTTTGTATTATGTATTATTTTTACTCCTGACTCCCGATGTACCAACAATCAGATAATGATGTGTGAACCTATCAAGGTTCAACTCTTGAGGTTCAATGCTTTACAGGTGTAACCTATTGAGGTTCAACTCTCAGCCGATTGGGGTTTATAATACTGAATTTGACAAACATTTGGTGGATTGTTGAGATGGTGCGTTCGTTAACAGCCTGGGATCTGAACGTTACCTCCCCAAGGTAATCGAGTCGGGGATCCCCCCCCCCCCCCCCCGTCAATTCTTAACTTTCTAAGACCTAGTAGCCAATATGCCGATAACTTTCATTCAGGAATTCCGAAGCTAAAAGGATGACTGGGCAACAGTGCCTTCTGTAATTCCCAGCCATCGCTTATCCAGCACTCCGGGTGTCTGACACTCCAGGAGGGATGGGAGGCTCCCTTTTTTTTCTTTCTCTCCAACTAGCTAGGCCTGGGGGGAATGGCTGATTGCTACTAAATTATTCAGTAGCTACAAATAGCACCCCATAGGGTTTGTGGAATGACCCCAACATTTTCTCTCGATCAGCCCCCTGGGATTTACATTGTACATGTAGACAGGCGTACAAGTTCTGATGAAAATGAGCAGAGTGCTGGATGATGAGCAGGGTTGCCACACCACCGCAGTAGCTGTTTCATGGGCTTTCAGTGATGCGGGTAACTGGTTGTCTCGCAGGCCAGCCTCACTCGCACAGAGTGAGTGCAAGGGCTGGACACTCTCATATGTAGTGAGGCTGGCCTGCAAGACTACAAGTTGGATGTGTGTATACGGCCTGTATGAGTCAGGCTCGTAGTTAAAACTAGCTCATAGTTACAATCAGCGCTATCTGTAGCTACCTAACCTTTATCCCCAGTGCTTGTACCATAGCGGGATGCTCTATAGCCATACTAATCCTGACATATCACGCAGTTGAATATTCTAGGAACAATTCCATATAACGCACACCACCGTTATGGGTATATAAAGCGAAATATTTCACACATCTGACGGGAAGTCAAGGTGGCGCGTTCGGTAGCAGACTGGGGTCGGAACGTGGCCTCCCCATTAATCGGGTCGCGTGTTCGAGGCACACGCGTGCAATCTGATTCTTGGCTTTCTAAGCCTACAGCCAATACGTCGGTAACTTCCTTCGGGACTCCGAAACTAAAAGGATGACTGGGTACGTTACAAGGCCTCCTGTGATTCCCAGCCATCGCCTATCCAGCGCTCCGGGTGTCTGACACTCCAGGAGGGATGGGAGGCTCCCTGGGCTTTTTTTTTCTCTCAAGTTTTTTTTTTCTCTCCAATTTTCTTTTTCTCTCTCTTTTTTTCTCTTTATAAAAATGCCACAAAATTAATTTTAAAACTTTAATTCGAATTCTATAATTTTTTATAATTTATAACTAGATTCTGTGTTAGTGCTGTAGTTTTCTTGTTTGTGTTGTGTATTCTTGTATATACAGAACTCCCTGGTGGACCAGCCACAGGCTAAAGGGACATTTCCTGTCCAAAGTAAAATTTATCTCTATCTACCTAATAGTCATCTATCTGTCATTCAGAAGAATTTTATAAGTCCGACCGTCCAGGAGGGAGGAAGGCTGCTGGGCTTTTTTCTCTCAGAACTGAAGTGGTTTCTCTTTATAGAAATACAACAAATAGTATCTATTAGGGAAGAATTGTTTGACTGACCAGGAGCTATAGGCTTCTTTTTCCCCCTCCAAGTTGCTAACAGCAGCCAAGCCATTAGAAAATGCACACTCACAGTATAAGCCCTTGTAGTTGGTTCGATGAGCTCATGATACTTATATACATACACATGCAGTGACTAGAGATGCAGTTTGTATGAATAATGCAACAGAACAAGTTGTATGTCCTGTATCCTAACTTCACTGCCAAGAAATGAAACCAGGCCATTCATTAGCTGGGCATGAGACAGGAACACACACACTGGCCAATATCCCTCAGCTCATGCATGGTTCACCACCAGAAGGTGAAAGTGTGGTGGGCTGGCTCTGATAATTTCAGATCATGTCCGACCAAAAAAAAATTATAATCCTCACTGCGTTCACTGAAGAGTCCATGAGATTAGCCATGGAAACTAATCAACAGGTAACATTATTAACAGTATCAACTATTTTTATCACCACAATCAATGTCAGTAACTTGAGAGTCACTAGAAACCACAGCTGTATCTGGTCTTAAATGAGTGTCATCAGTTGGACGATCCTCTCTTTCATCTCTCTCCCTCCCGCCATCCTCCTCTGGTCCACCTTTAGGCGACACATCTTCTTGATCACCTATCATGTCCAAGTTCCCTCCGACCACCTCTCCCTCCCTCCCTCTCTCACTCCCTCCTCCCTCTTCCCTCGTCTCCGTCCCACCACCTCCACCCTGCACACAACTGGTGCTACTGTCAACACCTGCATTGCTCGCCCGCTGCTGGTCTCCTGAAGTTTCTATACGCTGGTCAGGGTCAGGGTTCGCTGCTGCTTGCTCCTGTCATAAAAGAACATTCTAAGTCTTGACGTTGCTAATTGAATGAGTGAATAGGGAATTGATTACAGGCCAATGAACAGGGGTGTTTGAAAGATGCTGCTTGACAGGGCTAATCATTGCCAGCCAGTACCTACAAACAATCATTTCGTACTAAAAAGGTCTCACTAACTAAAAATGTTATAAAATACAAAAAGATTGGAACCCAGTAGGGTATTAAAAATACTAGCAACGTTCCCAGGCCACGCAGTCGACTGAATGGCCTGGGAACGAGGCCATATAGTCAGATAGCCTAAGCTAGCAGCACTCGGCAATAGCCATACCACCCAGTCAGAGGTACTGATGCCTACTTCACCAGCAGTACAACTATAACGCCTGATTCAAAAGGATGCTTTCAGCATTTTTAAGAACATGAAAGGTGGCTCTCCCCTTGAGGCTAGCGATGGCTGCTATCCTGTTTCCCATAGCCAAAGCCTTGGCTGGGGTCTGAAGAGTCAGACACGGTCTGCCTTACCTTCTGCTGTTGCAGTCTGTTGTGAGTGGAGGAAAAGTCGTGGATCTGGAGAGATCCCAGCCACTGCATCATACTCATCAGGTGTCAAGGAAATACGGACAATACCGGTAACAATACTGATACTGTATAGGCACATTGCTATGTTGGTAGGAAGGGGGTTATTACTCAGGAGGAAGGGGGTTATTAGGCTCTTAAGCAGCAGAAATGATGACCTTCTCAGCAGAGGTCCAAATGTTTCGATCCAATGATCTTCATCAGTCAAGATAGCATAGTTTGTGTTATTTCCAGCGATGAAGATCTTCGGATTGAAACATTTGGACCTCTGTTGAGAAATACTTCTTAAACTATGTTCACTGATGAAGATTTTCGGATTGAACATTTGGACCTCTGCTGAAATGTTCATTGTCTGCTGCGTAAGAGCCCTTCCTAGTCTAACAGTGGTAATGCTGATCTTGACATCCCTACTAACAGAAGGTGCAGAGGATACGAGAGGTCGTTGATCTCTGTGTCGATGATGTTGCGAAAGATGTGCTCCATCTTGAATGTCTGTAGCTTGTCTTCAAACTCCTTCCAGTCCAGCGACTCGTGGAGCCCGTCCCCAGCAAACTTCCGGTTGTAACCATCAAAGTGAACCTAGCATAGAGGTAAGCTAGAGTACAAGCCTTGAGTAATAAACCCACTCTTGCAACTCCAAACCTTACACGCAGACATCACCAGGGGCTATTTGTAAATCTTACATGTATGTCATAATCTACTTCTGAGTATAAGCCCACCCTTGAGTGAAAGCCACACTCACTCCCTATACAATAATTCCACCCCATGTGTGAGCCCACTTTACAGGTTTGTTTACTCACATTCTCCAGCAGTAGCCCGAGAGCTGGCGCTCTGGGAATATCAATCTTTATGAGAGTGAAGAAGGAAAACATAAACTGGCGAGATGTATGTCGTTCTAAAAATGCATTGTTGGAACAGTTGACATTTAAATAATGCCAAATAATTCTCTAAATGCATTAGTACATGTATTTCATCCCACTAGAGAAGCGATGCATGAATCTCCATGGCTGAAAGAATACAGACCACACCCAGGCCCAACTTGCCTTGTTCTTCTGGTATGCTCTAACAATGGTGTCTTCCGGTGTGTAACCCCTGGCAACAGCAATGACCAACCCTGGGTGGGAGAGAGGCAGTGAGGAGGGCAGGTGGAGGGTGTGGGAGTGATGAAGGAGGGCGTGAGGGTGTGAGGAGAGATGGCGTGAGGAGGGAGGGTGTGAGGGTGTGAGGAGGGAGGGTGTGAGGGTCTAGATGGAGAAATATCACTCACCGATCATTTTCCTAATCTGATGGAGCACGAAGCTTTGACCTTTGACCCTGAGGGGCATAAACTCCGCCTCCTTTCCCTCTGCACATGTCCCACACTGACTGTGACCCAGGAACTGCTTGCCGCACTGTGAGGGTGGGAGAGTGTGAGTGTGTGAGGGGTGGAAGAGGGGAGGAGGCAATGAACCTCATACGTATGATGAGGTATCTCTCTCATGAGGTGTCTCTTACCTCGAACAACATTATGTATCTCTGTGACTGGGGCTCCTCAAACTTCCTGAGTGGAATAATGTGGTGGGTGTGGTTTGGGTGTGGTCTGGTGCATTGAACCTACGACCTAGGACTGACTTTCCGGAGGTAAAGTTGTGGAAGTTGTGGGTTCCGACATACTGCTGTAGCAGGCCTTTCACCCGAGCCACTGTGTCCTCTGTGTGCGTGCATGTGTGGGGGTGTGAGGGGGAGGGTGGGAGGGTGTGAGGACATCTTCGAAGGCCAAGGAGCAAACAAACTGTAGCTGTATTGTGAAAGGTGTTTGCAGTACTCACCATCAATTCTATAGTCTAAAGTTGTAAGCTGTGGATAAGGCGAGAGCAGGCAGGAGCTCGGTAATAAAGTCTAAATTTTTTGCAGCCATTGTAACTGACCCGATAGGGAGCAAAGACATAGGTTGGTAGCAGGTATTCGTAAGTGCGAGCAGAACACTTGTTCTTGCAATTGAAACTTTTTGTAACACGCTTCATTCCTGCAGAAGAGAGGCATCACTAGTAAGGGTTACGTACTGCCGTCAAAGAGACTGGCTGCCTCACCCATCACTCTGATCTGAGGGGGGAGATGGGTGTTGATCTTCTCCTCAATGCCTGACTCAGGCACCATGTATAGGGAGGGAGGGAGGGAGGGAGGGAGTGAGGGAAGGAAGGGGGGGAGGGAGGGAAGGAAGGGAGAGAGGGAGGGAGGAGGGAAATATAACATTCGTGTAGTTTTATCTAGATGTAGCTATGTTCTCAGGCTCCATTTTCCAGCTTTCTTGCACCCATTGGAGTGTAGAGCCTGGGAATGAGACTATCCCATTGGAGAGTAGAGCCTGGGAATGAGACTATCCCATTGGAGAGTAGAGCCTGGGAATGAGACTATCCCATTGGAGAGTGGAGCCTGGGAATGAGACTATCTCATTGGAGAGTGGGAGCCTGTAAAAGAGACTATCCCATTGGAGAGTGGAGCCTGGGAATGAGGCTATAGCATGAGTACATGTGAGGTGGACTTATCTTGAGAGAGACGACTTGTCTGGCGGCAGACACACCCTTATCAGTCCTGGCACTGCGCTGGAACTGGAGCTGGTAGTGTGTGTGTGTGTGTGTGTGTGTGAGAGAGAGAGAGGATAATGGGAGAAGAGTCAACAAGGTTGTGACAGTGCACTTGTCCGTTGCTTTATATTATCAGAAAATAAAATCTTGCCTAGTTACATATCATGCAGCGGATGATCCACTCCCTGTATATGCAGCTGACGGTTAGCCTATACTGAGCTACGAGTCTACAATTGTACAGTTTATTGCTGGGAGTTCCACACGCATGTGTGTGTGCACATGTCAAAGGCTATAGTACATGCGAAAATGCTCCGTGGAAAATGAAATGCCCAAATATTTTTTCCTCCATCTGTGCCGAGAATTGGGGTATGAAGATGGACGACTGTGCCCCTTCCCTTAAACCCACCTTGCCAAGGTTGTCCCCACAATCCTCAGAGACTGCCCCCGATTTAACGAGGGCCGCTAGCAGCTCCTCCTCGATGGTGGGTACGCCCGGGTTCCGCTGCATCCCCAGGTACCCCTTACCGCTGTAGGAGAGGAGGAGGATGCACTTCCTGCGGGGTGGGCGGGGCTTGCCCTCGGGGGGTGGCTGGGGAGATGACATAGTGAGGATCATTAATCCCCCCACCCCCTTTGCTAAGATCTCAAATCTTTGCTAAGATCTCATAGACCCATACCCAGAGGGAAGATACAGGATTAGCAACAATCTGGTGGACTTTGCCCTCCCACTGGTACAAGAAAGTCCCACGAGCCAGACTCGTAAGGTGCGGAATGTGATCTGGCTCGTGAGACTGACTTGTACGGTACGGAACGTGGTCTGGCTCGCGAAACTAGGAACACAACCCGGCTGCTTTAGGTTCAGTTCCAGGGCACTGAAGAGGAGTGCCTGAGGCTATGGCTGCTTGGGTGTGAGGCTAGTGTTCGTAGGATAATTAGCAATTATATGCAAAGCATCACCCCACCCACATCCGGCCTGCACGAGTCGCAAGTTAACGCCCATGGGCACTTACTAGAGTACAATTACTTGGCGTGTCATGAGATGGTCCTGGCTCGTCGTCGTCCTCCGTGCGGGCACGCTTGGCGGCAGGCGCCGCTTGCTCCTCAAGTTCTTCCATGATTGCAGTCCTACAAAAACTCCGGGATCGGGTTAGAAGACTGAGGCTGAACGGTTGCCGAACTAGACGACTCATGCTCCATGTGGACGCATCCCGACCTGAGGTCAAAGGTCAAATGAAGGCTAGGCGGGTGGCGGGTGAATGCAGCTGCACAAATTGCCGACAACAGAAGTGAGCGAGGCATGCAGAATTTATGCAGTTGAGATTTCAGTCAGAGAGCGAAGTTTGACCCTACAAGTTCAGAAGCAAGATTTCTAGCTACTGAGATAGCAAAGTGTGGTTGCAATTATTATTGCAAATTAATATGGCCAGCTAGCTAGTAGCTAGTAGTTTGTAATTATTTATTCCCTATTTATTATTTCAGGGTCTTGAGTTAAGCTACTAAGAAACCTCCGAGAGAGACCGAGGCAGTGAGTGCAGCCATGGCTACTGGCACCATGCAGCGAGAGAGACCCCAGCAGAAGACTGGCAATGTGAGCAGCTTTGAACGCAGAGCTGTGGCCTTACATAACTAATTTGCTTCTTCCTTCCATCCTCCCTCTCTCCCTCCCTCCCTCCCTGTCTGTTGTGTTGGTGCTGGACTCCACAGTGGGCTACCATCTTTCCAAACGAACAAGTCACTGAGCAGCAGTCGGCTCTCTTTGTCAAGAAGCTACTGGCGGTGGCCGTAAGTTAAGACGATTGTTTCATGTGGGATATTTTGTACATCTGCCTATCACACACACACACACATACACACACACACATCACATACACTCCGTATGCGTACACATACACCACAGATCTCAAACATCACGTACTTGAGGTATGCCCATCCCACTGCATCCCATACTATCCCCTCTGATATATGATCACCCAAACTCTCCCACTACCCGCATTAGAACCATCTTCCCTGAACACGCATTTGGCGACAGATGCCTGGAAGGTTAGCCACATTGATACTTTCCTTGTGTTATGTCTCGTATCCTGAAAACATCAGTTTACGACTTTCTTGCATTCCTTCGCAGACCTGAACCTCAAGATCCTCCGAGATGACAGTGCCTGTCCCGGGGCCTGCCAAGTCATCCAGTGGTTAGTGGGTAACATTCTCATTAGACGGAACCCATAAGCGTTTTGAGCATTAGGTCGTAAGCCTGCCTGTAGTGATTGTCAATTTTGCTGTCACCTGGTCAGCCATATCATGTGCTACACCACACTGGTGGGATTTCAGCTTTTTGATTCCTCCTGCAATAGTGACATCTCCACTGTTTTTCTGTAGGGTCAAGGGTTGCTTTGATGCCTTGGATAAGAAATATGTGAGTTGACGTTCAAGATAGAGCACACTAAATGTTACATCTACCAACCATCTGAGACTTCGTGTGTTTTCTCCTCTTCTATGGACCACTGACTGCAACTTCACACAGCTTCGTATGATCATTGTTGGGGTAAGCTGGTCATACAGCTGCTTGAGACCTGCCCTGTAACATGCCTTACTATGTCCCTCTTCCACTTCAAGATCTACATGGATGCCAGTGATGCCAGTGTGAGTTAACTGCACAGCCACTTGTGACTATGTACACCTGCTTACTTCATATACTATCTACATACATGCACACATGCATGCATGCATACGTACATACGTACATACATAACACACATACATACATACATACATACATGCATACATACATACAACATACATACATGCATGCATACATACATACAACATACATACATACATACAACATACATACATACATACATACATACATACATACATACATACACACTCACAGACTGTGGTTGAGACATACACGTTCAAGGTCAGTGCCAGTAAACTAACTCGTCTGAGTCTAGTGCTGGACAATATTGTCACAATTAATTGCTTGTACGTATATGTAGACTGCCAAGGTGCTCAGGTTGCAGTTTACGCTAATACTGACAATCGATATTATTGCCTTCACGGTATTATTGTGATATTTGTTATCATGTCCTTCAAGTGTCACAATGTGATGCTATTATTTCCCAGCACTGCTCTGACTCTCTCTGACCTTTGACCCATACAGTTCAGCTACAACTGCCAGGAAGGCATCACTATCTTCAGGTGGGTGTGCAGATGTGGAATATATGAAAAATTGTCCCTCGTAACATTCAACTTCCCTCCCTAGAAATGGCAGCAAGATTGCCAGTGCCTACACTGAAGCAGAAACTCGCAAAGCCACCATCAAGCTACTGAGGTACGCTGGCACTCCCCGAATACTAACTACAAGACTATCTCCTCCCGTAGTCTTTGGGCGTTATTAGAAACTGACTACATAGTAGTTGTGCGTTACCTTATTTGCAAGCCTTTCCCACCAGAGTGCTCGTATTGCTCACTCAAACTAGGTAGACTAGGAACATGGTTAGTTGTGTATGATTATAACCTCCACCTCATGGGAATGACAGGGTGTGGAATGAGACTAGCCTCGTCCCCAGGCTCCCCGAAAGAGGGGAGCCTGGGGACGAGGCTAGAATGAGACTAGAGAGCAGGGTATGGGAATTCGACTTAAGGGTATGAGGATAAAAATTGAGGGTGTGTGTTTCTCTGCTCTCCACCTATAGGACCATTGTGGTGTTGACTCAGACACTGAAGCCTCTGCCAGGCAAGCACTAGCCTCTGTTCTCAGGCCCCCCTCCCACGTGTAAAAAAAAGTTTGATGGTGTGGGAGGGGAGCCTGGGAACGAGGCTAGGCATTATTACTTATTACTTATTTACATTGGCATTTGAAATTATATTCTCATTTCCAAACCTCCCCCTCCACACACACACACACACACACACACAGATGATGTCATGATGACAATGAAGCTGCTCTACTACGATGATGGTAAGAGGGGCAATGCCAAACCCTAAGGCCACTGACTCACCCTCAACTGCTTCTGCCCTGTTCTGTCCAGTGACACCACCTGCATATGAGCCACCAGGCTTCCAGGTCAGCCACAACCCAATATCGATCAGTTTCTCGATGAGCTGTTTACTGTATAGTAGGTAGTACAATTTGACTTGCCCTCCTTAAGGCTAGTATACTAGTAGTATACAGCTCTTTGAGAATAGGCCATCGTATTTCTTCGCTTACATGCAGTCGACAGCGATTGATGACTTTACCTTCAAAGACCAACCCATGAACATCCGTGTCGGTGACGTCTCAACTGTGAGTGGTCAGAAGTCACATGACATCAATTTTGTGCTGAATCTGTGACGATTTCTAATCCCTCCCTACATGTTTCTGGAACTTACGGCTCTCATCAGCCATTCCACACGTGAGTTTCACTTTCAGTATTCCATGTTTTGCGTGCTTAAAATTTTAGCGTGGGCATATTGTGTTTTCAGTACACATCCTCACTTCCTCCACTCCCCCACCCCCCACTCCCCCACACATGCACAGAGTAAAGCTCCGTATACGTACCGAGTGTCAGCAGTTTTCCCTGTGTGAGGATGAGGGTGGGAAGAGTGTGGGTGTGCAGGGGAGAGGGAGTGAGATTGGGGGCGGGGACCAGCAGCCTGAGGCTATGGAGACGGACTGCGCTCCCTCACACCAGGACAACCATCACCAGTACACCCTCACAGCCTCACAAGAAGAGCAGAATACAGGTGGGACTTATAATAAGATTTAATTACTACAAAATGTTGTAACGTTTCAGAATACATATGCAGTACATGAGCAACCACTTGATTATTTGGAAGTGAATGCAGCCATACAACTGCACAGAGATCCATTTTTACATGAACCATGGACCCATGGGTGTATGAAGATTGCACTAGGCCTTTCACCACGACAAGCTGCTACTGAAGTGGTACAATAGCCTTGTACTAGTTGCTTCCTATGCAAGCGCCCTGTTGCCTGCAGCGATCAGAAACTGTGCGTTACAGACGGTCCTCTTTCCTCTCTGTAGGGACTGCCGATGGTCCAGTCATGGCTAGTGAGCCACAAGAGGAGGCGGGGCTACAACCATCCCAGGAAGGATGCCCTGAGGGCAAGGAGGAGGAAGAGGAGCCGAGAGTGCGGTGTCCCTGTGGAGCTAATGAGGTGGGTGGGACGTCATGCAATGTAGTGTACGGTCTAAGGAATGAACTACCCAGCCCCGCCCTCTACTCCGCCCCTCCCCCTCCCCCTAGGATGATGGTCTGATGGTGCTGTGTGGAGTGTGTGGGGCGTGGCAGCATGCCATCTGCTTTGCCCTGCTGACAGAGGAACAGGTACCAGAGCTACACGTCTGTGAGCAGTGCCCTCAGGTGAGACCGTACACTGTTAGTACAATAATGGCTCAGTAAACTACCACACATTCTGAGCTAATTGGCCCCTCCCACTACAGGAGGACAGCCAACAGTGCACAGACCCATTCCTGCAGTTCCTCAGCCCAACAGCCCTGCAGGTACACTCGATAACACTGTGTAGCCAGCACATAATGTGGACAGGAGGATTGACCTTAATCTTTGTCTCCCCTCCCTCCGCCCTCCCAGGCCACCTGCCTGTGGAGGCGTGCCCTGGTGGCCTGTGGCGAGATCAGCAAGGTGATGACACCTGCCTTTTCCAGACGGCTGGGAGTGGAGATGAGCGTGGCACAGGGTCTGGTGAACCGGCTGGAGAGGGAGGGATTTGTCCGGGCCCCGCCCAGGGGAGGCAAGGGAAGGAAGTGAGTTGGACCACTGGATTGATGAAGTATGTGCTCTCAACAGAGTATAGTACAGGTCTCTGGGCCATACCTGTAATGTGGTATGGAATGGAGGCAGAGAGAATCACATGCTCTGCTCCTTCCCAGGCTGGGTAAGGTGGTCAACAAAGAGAAGATCAGAAACGAGGGAATGAGGAAGTACTTTGAGAGAGCTCGCAAGGACGCTGCCAACACTAGCACGACCGAGACTGGGAATCAGCCCACAGAGCAGGTGACATGGAGTACCAGCATGGGACATGCTTGAATGTGAGCTGTTGTTCATCCTTTGTGTTCTGTCACCCCCACAAGAGCAGGTTGATGACATCACTGCAAGAGCCTCTTCACTGAAACTCTCCAGCAAGAGCAAGGCCAACCCTCCAAAGGTGGGGTAGGATACACTGTGAAGCGTCATAGATACAATATAATTATCTTTCTCTGCCATGCACACACACACACACACACACACACACACAGCCCTCAGCCCTCCCCAAACTAGATGATGTTTCAGTAAGGCGTTCCCCAAGAATAGCCAAGCGAGTCCGATCCCTCATGGACCAGGTGTGTAACAGAGAAACAGCCGTCCTCACTGTATCATACCTTAAATTTTCCCTTGTGGCAAACAGCTGATTTGACCTTCACCCTCTAGAGACTCAGGACATAACTTCCACTGAAACCTATTTTGGGCATTTTCTGGCTAACATTGTAACCTCAACATGTTCATGCATTCATACACACACACACACACACGCACACACACACACATGCACACACACACACACACACACACACACACACAGTCGGTGGAGTTTGAGCTGTCCAACAGCCAGGACCCGGAGACCAGCTGCACTGACTCCAACGAGGGCAGACGCAAGAGGAGGAAGGCCAGTATCGCCTCCCGCTCCATCCTGGTCTGACCCCCCCCCCCATGCCTGCCATGACCCCAGACAGAGCCTTCATGGATCATCAACCATTGTTATTGACTGTCCTATCTCATTATCATACCCAGTGGTAGTGTAAGCATCAGTGCTAGCACAGGTTTTGATCCTGTATAATGCAGCGTGAACTACTAGGTGATGTTCCAAGTTAGCCCAAATGACCACACTTCTGTCATTGTGCAGTAAACACCATAATGCTACATGTGAGGGTTTAGGCAGTGCATGCCAACACTCACGAGAGCCGGCAGAGCATAGAATCTATATCAGACAAAAGTGGCAGCTGTATCTGGTATAGTTTGTGTCAACTCGGGATCCATTAACCAAATGACTGTTAAAATAACTAGGCAACATAGGAGTAATTTATTTTTGGCCCGTAGTTTCCTACTAACTAGCAAGCCACAGTGATATTGTAAATGCAATGGTGTATACATTTTGCACTAGTCTTGATGCCTATAAAGTGGTCAATAACCCATACTGGGCCTATTGACTGCTCTCGTCAAATTACCTCCTGTAGCCTGGTCTACTAATACTGTTAGCTGTAGGGAGCGGAGATCACCTGATTATGTCATACAGTATTCATGACTGCATGACTAACATAGCAGTGGTATTTGGTCATGAATGATGAATTTCATGTTCGTATAAAATTGACCTTTTGAAACCCACCCACTGTTGTGAGTTTTGTTATAAAGTAACAAGCTATATAGCTAGTTTGTGATAGTACCCTCAGGCCAGATAACAGAGCTACCCTTGTATTGTAGCTATAGCAACCAGTCACTGCTGGAACTTCTACCTTTGTGAGCAAGCCTGAACTGTGCAGGAAACAAGTGACTGACATTCTCTGTTTGAACTTGCTCCCACCCACTTTCAATTTTGTGCAGCTCATGTAGGAAATGGCAGCCCTGGTCAAGCCAGCCTCTCAAAAGGGTCTTCAAGGTCGTGGTGGATATGACTGTGAGTTTGTTCAGCCTCCTCCCGAGATAATCCAAACAGACTGCTCCATATGTCTGTTGGTACTTCGTGAGCCTCATCTCATCAGCTGCTGTGGACACAGCTTCTGCCGAACGTGCATTGATCGTATCAAAACAGACAGCAAGAACTGTCCCCTCTGTAACGCCCCTAACTTCAGCCTAATGCACAACAAGGGGCTGGAGAGAGCACTCAAAGAGTTGAAAGTTCATTGCACCCACGCTAGGAGTGGATGTGAGTGGGTGGATAAACTCGGACGTCTTGACCACCACCTAAATGTGAATCCATCATCCAACAAACAGCTGGAGGGGTGTGGTTTTGTTGAAGTACAGTGCAGCCATGGCTGTGGAGGGTATTTCCAGCGACGTCTCCTTGACAACCATCAGGGGAAGGAGTGTCCCAAAAGGCCATACAGCTGTGACCACTGCCGAGAGTATGCATCCACTTTTGAAGACGTGACCAACAACCACTGGCCAGAGTGCAAATGCTACCCTCTCTCCTGCCCCAACCACTGCACACCCTACACCATCGAACGTCAAAACCTCAAGCATCATGTCAGTGAAGATTGCCCCCTCACAGTAGTCAACTGTGACTTCCACTATGCCGGTTGTGAGCTCCAGCTCCCTCGCAAAGACATGCCAGCCCACCTAGCTGAGAATCTTGTACCTCATGTGTCTCAACTGGCAACCTTGAATCAGAAGCTCACTGAGAGGCTTTGTAATAATGACAAGGAGACGGACAAACTGCACCAGGAGCTAAAGGAGATGACAACCAAACTTGATAAGAAAGAGCAGGAGATGGAGCAGCTGAAAGTGAAACAAGAGCAGGACAGGACAGAACTTGAAAGACAAGTAAACTATTTACGTGCACGCATAGGAGTTCCAGTTCGGATCACCATGCCAGACTTTGAAAAGCACAAAGCTGCTGATGATGAGTGGTTCAGTGAGCCATTCTACACCCACCCAGGAGGATATAGGATGTGTCTCAGTGTGTGTGCTAATGGAAATTGGTTTGCCGAGGGTACACATGTCTCAGTGTTTGCCTTCCTGATGCGTGGAGAATATGATGACCTCCTCAAATGGCCACTTCTCTGTGACATCACTGTCCAGCTTCTTAATCAAAAAGATGATAAACAATATCATGAACGGACTTTTAACTTTGGTAGCGGAGACGATGATAATGCTCTCAGAGTGACCGAAGGAGAAAGAGCCAAGGGTGGATGGGGTCGTAAGAACTTCATTTCCTACACTGACTTCTATCGCCATCATGACACATACTTAAAGGACGGCTGCATTTGCCTCCAAATAACCAAAGTTCAGCTGAAAAACTAGCATCACACAGCTGTTACTGACTCTGTCCTTATAATTGTCGACCTTACCAGATGCTATCAAGTATATTATAGTCAGTGATGTAAATTTTACTGCCACTTCAATGGCTACCCTTCACCCTTGTTCCTTGCCACCTGTCATGTCCTTATGTGTCTCATGTGATATTATTACTTGTTTTGTCCGTCCAATTTGTACTTGTCTACATGTCATATAAAGTTTGCTGAAGCTCAAGAGGTTGCTTAAGTGAGGCCCCATGGGTGTATAGAGATTGCAACAGGCTATCACCGTGGAAGGCTGACACTGAACATGTACATGGCCATACCAGTAGCTACCTTCTGCTGGGAACATGAAGTACTGTGTTGGTCCCTCTGCAAGTGCCCTGTCATCAATAGCTATTGCCTGCAGAGATCAGAAACTCTGCGTTACAGACGGTCCTCTTTCCTCTCTGTAGGGACTGCCGATGGTCCAGTCATGGCTAGTGAGCCACAAGAGGAGGCGGGGCTACAACCATCCCAGGAAGGATGCCCTGAGGGCAAGGAGGAGGAAGAGGAGCCGAGAGTGTGGTGTCCCTGTGGAGCTAATGAGGTGGGCGGGACATCATGCAATGTAGTGTACACGGTCTAGTGTCTGATTTTCAATAGTAATCTCATAACATTAATGTACTGGTGGTAAATGCACCAGGGGATCTGTAGGAACACAAACATGAAACCAGAAACTAGCCACTCCCTCCAGGCCGGGTTTTTCTATCATTGGAAAGTTTTTGCTCTTGTGGAAAATTACACCCCCCCTGACTTACGGGGAGAAACCCTGCTCCGCCCTAGCCTCGTCCCCAGGCCACACCCCCTGGGGTATGAGGCTATGCCCCCCCCCCCCACCTCCGACTGGGGAGGTTGCTAGCCATGACTGGTGTGTTCAAAAGCACCACAAGTGATTGAAAGACACACAACACTATCTCGGTCTGTCTGCAGCTGCTATCCTCTTCAGTTCGGGGAAGGCCTCTGTCTTCTTCCTCATCCACCTCTTCTCGCTCTCTCTGATGAAGCGAGGGACGTACCTGTCCCTTCTCTGCTTGGCGTGGAGGAGCTCCTCCTCCTGGGTGAGGTAGGGGCGGGACAGCAGCGACATTACCTGCAGGAAACAAAGGGGGTTTCCCTCATTCAATACCACTGCTAGGCAATTCAATGTGTTATGTACATAGCCTCGTACCCAGGTCTCCCCTCGCAACGTTTTTTACAGCCGTGGAATAATAATACGATTTCATCCAAACGAAAAAAACAACAACATTGAGACAATAAGACCACTTAGAATAAATGTGTTTGTTTCCAGTGACCCACAAGGTCGGGTTGGTATTTATTCTAAGTGGCCTAAAGAAACTACGAAATAAAACTGGAGCCCAGCTGGAGATTGAACCATGCCACACCCAGATTTATCCATTATAGTTTCTTTTTCCACGGCTGCCAAAAAAAACCTGCATGGTGGCTCTAGTACAGTAGCTAGCAGTACAGTGAGTGTCTGGCCCTCAGGTTCCCTGGTCTCACTACCAGCCCACCATCACGACAGAGACCACTACCAGCACCCAGCCTCCATGACGAGCCTCCATGACGGGATATTGTAAGCAATCTCCTTACTGAGGAGAAGCTACCGAGAGTACATCTTCTTAGGAGGACAGTAACTTTCCCACTACTAAGAAGTTTTAAACATTTTAGGAAAACATGATCATTTTGGAATGCTCGTGATTTAATTATTCCCACACGTGTGCTTATCTACAGTATTATGCTCCCAGCAAATATAAGAAGAGAATATTCTATGTTATATAGAACCGGTAAAATTAGCGTGTCATAGTGCCATAGTAATGGGATGGTGTTCTTGCATAGCCTCGTACCTTCGCACAGATAATAGCCTAAACAAAAATCTCATTTTATCTTGCAGCCGTGGAGAAAATCACGGAGTAAACTTCTCAATTTTTCTTCACAGTTGCAGAAAAATTGGTGGGTAAACTCCCCAATCTTTCTCCACAGCTGTGAGATAAAATCTGGGCAAGGTACGAGACTAGTCTTGTTAATGCTTCAGAATTTAGGTTGCACATGCACATTTACGGATTGAAGCGTTTGCAAGAACTAGCTCTCTTGCCTCACATGTAATGGTACGTGGGTCCATAGATAATACAGTAGGTCCATGTATGCTGAGTGCACCTGATCCATCATGGTGTATAAACATTGACAATCTTTATCGGACAAACAGTGGCATAATTTTCAGGATTCGGGATCCGTTAACTAAGCAAATATTCCTTTTTGCAGTGATCCAGCTAGTGAAGTGCTGAGACAGCAATTTCTTAAGCCACAGTATTATTATTATATTGCTAGGGAACATAGATTGGCCCGTAATTTGCTAACAGGCCACAGTGATGTTGTAAATACAATGGTGTATACTAGCGGAGCTCAGCTGTAGGGAGATCACCAGATGACATCATACCGGATTCATGACTGCATGAGTAACACAGGAGTGGTATTAGTCATGAATGATGAATTTCATGTTCTATATAAAATTGACCTTTTGAAACCCGCCCACTGTTGTGAGTTTTGAAGTATAGCTATTTTGTGATAGTACCTTCAGGCCAGATAATAGAGCTACCCTTGTATTGTAGCTATAGCAACCAGTCACTGCTGGAACTTCTACCTCTGTGAGCAAGCCTGAACTGTGCAGGAAACAAGTGACTGACATTCTCTGTTTGAACTTGCTCCCACCCACTTTCAATTTTGTGCAACTCATGTAGGAAATGGCAGCCCTGGTCAAGCCAGCCTCTCAAAAGGGTCTTCAAGGTCGTGGTGGATATGACTGTGAGTTTGTTCAGCCTCCCCCTGAGGCATTCCAAACAGACTGCTCCATATGTCTGTTGGTACTTCGTGAGCCTCATCTCATCAGCTGCTGTGGACACAACTTCTGCCGAACATGCATCGATCGTATCAAAACAGACGGCAACAACTGTCCCCTCTGTAACGCTCCTGATTTCAGCCTAATGCACAACAAGGGGCTGGAGAGAGCACTCAAAGAGTTCAAAGTTCATTGCACACACGCTAGGAGTGGATGTGAGTGGGTGGATAAACTCGGACTTCTTGACCACCACCTAAATGTGAATCCATCGTCTGACAAACAGCTGGAGGGGTGTGGTTTTGTTGATGTCGAGTGCAGCCATGGCTGTGGAGGGTATTTCCAGCGACGTCTCCTTGACAACCATCAGGGGAAGGAGTGTCCCAAGAGGCCATACAGCTGTGACCACTGCCGAGAGTATGCATCTACTTTTGAAGACGTGGCCAACAACCACTGGCCGGAGTGCAATCGCTACCCTCTCCCCTGCCCCAACCACTGCACACCATATGCCATTGAACGTCAAAACCTCGAGCATCATGTGAGCAAAGATTGCCCCCTCACTGTAGTGAAGTGCAACTTCCACTATGCTGGTTGTGAGGTGCAGCTCCCCCGCAAAGACATGCCAGCCCACCTAGCTGAGAATCTTGTACCTCATGTGTCTCAACTGGCAACCTTGAATCAGAAGCTCACTGAGAGGCTTTGTAATAATGACAAGGAGACGGACAAACTGCACCAGGAGCTAAAGGAGATGACGACCAAACTTGATAAGAAAGAGCAGGAGATGGAGCAGCTGAAAGTGGAACAAAAGCAAGAGATGGAAGAAATGAAAGTGAAAATGAAGCAGGAGATGGAGCAATTGAAAGTGAAACAAGAGTAGGACAGGACAGAACTTGAAAGACAAATAAAGTGTTTACATCCAAGCACAGGAGTTCCAGTTCAGATCACCATGCCAGACTTTGAAAAGCACAAAGCTGCTGCTGATGAGTGGTTCAGTGAGCCATTCTACACCCACCCAGGAGGATACAGGATGTGTCTCTCTGTGTTCGCTAATGGAAGGTGGCCTTACCTTGGTAGATATATCACGGTGTATGCCTACCTGATGCGTGGAGAATATGATGACCTCCTCAAATGGCCACTTCTCTGTGACATCACTGTCCAGCTTCTTAGTCAAAAAGATGATAAACAACACCACGGACAGACTTTAAACTTTGGTAGCAGAGACGGTGATAATGCTCTCAGAGTGACCAAAGGAGAAAGAGCCAAAGGTGGATGGGGCCGAAGGAACTTCATTTCCCACACTGACTTCTATCGCCATGGTGACACGTACTTAAAGGACGGCTGCATTCACCTCCAAATAACCAAAGTTCAGCTGAAAAACTAGCATCACACAGCTTTTACTGACTCTGTCCTTAAAATTGTTGATCTTACCTGGTGCTATCAGCTATATTATAGTCAGTGATGATGTAAATTTTACTGCCACTTCAATGGCTACCCTTCACCCTTGTTCCACTCCCCATTTGCCACCTGTCATGTCCTTATGTGTCTCGTGTGATAATTATTACTTGTTTTGTCCGTCCAATTTGTACTTGTCTACATGTCATATGAAGTTTGCTGAAGCACAAGAGGTTTGTCATGTGAGGACCCATGGGTGTATAAAGATGGCAACAGGCTATCACCACGGAAGGCTGACATACATGGCCATACCAGTAGCTACCTTCTGCTAGGAACTTGAAGTACTGTGTTGGTTCCTCTGCAAGCGCCCTGTCATCAAAAGCTATTGCCTGCAGAGATCAGAAACTCTGCGTTACAGACCGTCAGTGGAGTTTGAGCTGTCCAATAGCCAGGACCCGGAGACCAGCTGCACTGACTCCAACGAGGGCAGACGCAAGAGGAGGAAGGCCAGTATCGCCTCCCGCTCCATCCTGGTCTGACCCCTCCTTGCCTGCCATGACCCCAGACAGAGCCTTCATGGATCATCAACCATTGTTATTGACTGTCCTATCTCATTATCATACCCAGTGGTAGTGTAAGCATCAGTGCTAGCACAGGTTTTGATCCTGTATAATGCAGCGTGAACTACTAGTGATGTTCCAAGTTATCCCACACTTCTTCATTAATTGTCATTGTGCAGTAAACACCATAATGCTACACGTGAGGGTTTAGTCAGTGCTTGCCAACACTCACGAGAGTGTATATTAATCTATATTAGACAAACAGTACGTGGCATAATTTTCAGCTGTATCTGGTACAGTTTGTGTCAACTTGAGATCAATTAACTATAAACGACTGTTAAAATAACAGTTCCTTTTGCAGTGATGTAATTATTACAGCTAGTGAAAGTACTGAGACAGCAATTTCTTAGCTTAGGCCGCAGCATTACCTACGATATTTGCATTGCTTAGGCAATAATTATAGGAATACTTTTGGCCCGTAATTTCCTAATAGCTAGCAGGCCATATATAGCGATATTGTAAATACAGTGGTATTATTCTGTACTTGAGGCTTTAAAAGTGATCAATAACCCATACTGGGCCTACTGACTGTTCTCGTCAAATTCACTCCTGTAGCAGAGCTGTAGGGAGATCACCAGATTACATCATACAGTATTCATGACTGCATGACTAACATAGCAGTGGTATTTAGGCATGGATGATGAATTTCATGTTCTGTATAAAATTGACCTTTTGAAACCCACCCACTTTTGTGAGTTTGTATTTGTACACTTGGGAGTGTATATACGCTATAGTAGTTTGTGATAGTACCCTCAGGCCAGACAATAGAGCTACCCTTGTATTGTAGCTATAGCAACCAGTCACTGCTGGAACTTCCACATTTGTGAGCAAGCCTGAACTGTACAGGAAACATTTTTGTTCGAACTCGCTCCCACCCACTTTCAATCTAAGACTTGTGCAGCTCATGTAGGAAATGGCAGCCCTGGTCAAGCCAGCCTCTCAAAAGGGTCTTCAAGGTTGTGGTGGATACGACTGTGAGTTTGTTCAGCCTCCCCCTGAGGCATTCAAAACACACTGCTCCATATGTCTGTTGGTACTTCGTGAGCCTCATCTCATCAGCTGCTGTGGACACAGCTTCTGCCGAACGTGCATCGATCATATCAAAACAGACGGCAAGAACTGTCCCCTCTGTAACAAACCTGATTTCAGCCTAATGCACAACAAGGGGCTGGAGAGAGCACTCAAAGAGTTGAAAGTTCATTGCACACACGCTAGGAGTGGATGTGAGTGGGTGGATAAACTTGGACTTCTTGACCACCACCTAAATGTGAATCCATCATCTGACAAACAGCTGGAGGGGTGTGGTTTTGTTGATGTCGAGTGCAGCCATGGCTGTGGAGGGTATTTCCAGCGACATCTCCTTGCCAACCATCAGGGGGAGGAATGTCCCAAGAGGCCATACAGCTGTGACTACTGCCAAGAGTATACATCCACTTTTGAAGATGTGACCAACAACCACTGGCCAGAGTGCAAATGCTACCCTCTCTCCTGCCCCAACCACTGCACACCATATGCCATTGAGCGTCAAAACCTCGAGCATCATGTGAGTGAAGATTGCCCCTTCACTGTAGTCAACTGTGACTTCCACTATGTTGGTTGTGAGGTGCAGCTCCCTCTCAAAGACATGCCAGCCCACCTAGCTGAGAATCTTGTACCTCATGTGTCTCAACTAGCAACCTTGAATCAGAAGCTCACTGAGAGGCTTTGTAATAATGACAAGGAGACGGACAAACTGCACCAGGAGCTAAAGGAGATGACAACCAAACTTGATAAGAAAGAGCAGGAGATGGAGCAACTGAAAGTGAAACAAGAGCAGGACAGGACAGAACTTGAAAGACAAGTAAAATGTGTGCACGCACGCATAGGAGTTCCAGTTCAGATCACCATGCCAGACTTTGAAAAGCACAAAGCTGCTTCTGATGAGTGGTTCAGTGAGCCATTCTACACCCACCCAGGAGGATACAGGATGTGTCTCAGTGTGAAGGCTAATGGACATTCATTTGCCAGGGATAGGGGTACACATTTCTCGGTGTATGCCCACCTGATGCGTGGAGAATATGATGACCTCCTCAAATGGCCACTTCTCTGTGACATCACTGTCCAGCTTCTTAATCAAAAAGATGATAAACAACACCACGAACGGACTTTTAACTTTGGTAGAAGAAATGATAATGATGCTCTCCGAGTGACTAAAAGTGAAAGAGCCAAGGGTGGGTGGGGCAATGGGACCTTCATTTCCCACACTGTCCTCTATCGCCATCGTGACGCATACTTAAAGGACGGCTGCATTCGCCTCCAAATAACCAAAGTTCGGCTGAAAAACTAGCATCACACAGCTGTTACTGACTCTGTCCTTAAAATTGTCCATCTTTTATCACCTATATTATAGTCAGTGATGTAAATTTTACTGCCACTTCAATGGCTACCCTTCACCCTTGTTCCACTCTCCATTTGCCACCTATTATACATGTCCTTGTACAATTAATATGTCTCATTGTTTTGTCCGTCCAATTTGTCTTGTCTACATGTCATATAAAGTTTGCTGAAGCTCAAGAGGTTGCTTAAGTGAGGACCCATGGGTGTATGAAGATGGCAACAGGCTATCACCATATAAGGCTGACACTGAAAACGTACATGGGCATACCAGTAGCTACCTTCTGCTGGGAACATGAAGTACTGTGTTGGTCCCTCTGCAAGTGCCCTGTCGTCAAAAGCTATTGCCTGCAGAGATCAGAAACTCTGCGTTACAGACCGTCAGTGGAGTTTGAGCTGTCCAATAGCCAGGACCCGGAGACCAGCTGCACTGACTCCAATGAGGGCAGACGCAAGAGGAGGAAGGCCAGTATCGCCTCCCGCTCCATCCTGGTCTGACCCCTCCTTGCCTGCCATGACCCCAGACAGAGCCTTCATGGATCATCAACCATTGTTATTGACTGTCCTATCTCATTATCATACCCAGTGGTAGTGTAAGCATCAGTGCTAGCACAGGTTTTGATCCTGTATAATGCAGCGTGAACTACTAGGTGATGTTCCAAGTTAGCCCAAATGACCACACTTCTTCAGTGATTGTCATTGTGCAGTAAACCTGTCCCCCAGTAGTGGCTGATTCCAGGCAGGGTTGTGAGAGGGAGTGTGGATATCATCTTGCCAAATCTTCGTTTACGTGCATGTAACTCTGCAGTGAGGTCTCTCTATATAGAGTGCAGTATGCCATTTCTCATTGCCATGGTTTCCATACACACGCAGGCTGGAGACTGACCTAATCCTAAAGGGAGGGGCCATCAGGGTGGTCCTCCTTTCCACCTACTAGTAAAAACCATAATGCTACATGTGAGGAATTTAGCCAGTGCATGCCAACACTCACGAGAGTGTAGAATCTATATCAGACAAACAGGTTGTGTCAACTCAAGATCCATTAACCAAATGACTATTAAAATAACTAGGCAACATAGGAGTAATTTATTTTTGGCCCGTAATTTCCTAATAACTAGCAGGCCACAGTGATATTGCAAATGCACTAGTGGTGTATATGTTCTGCACTTGATATTGCCTATAAAGTGGTCAATAACCCATATTGGGCCTACTGACTGCTCTCGTCAAATTCACTCCTGTACTAATACTGTAGCAGAGCTGTAGGGAGATCACCAGATTACATCATACAGTAATCATGACTGCATGACTAACATAGCAGGGCATGGATGATGAATTTCATGTTACATATAAAATAGACCTTTTGAAACCCACCCACTTTTGTGAGTTTTGTTATAAAGTATATAGCTAGTTTGTGATAGCACCCTCAGGCCAGACAATAGAGCTACCCTTGTATTATAACTATAGCAACCAGTCACTGCTGGAACTTCTACCTCTGTGAGCAAGCCTGAACTGTGCAGGAAACAAGTGACTGACATTCTCTGTTTGAATTTGCTCCCACCCATTTTCAATTTTGTGCAGCTCATGTAGGAAATGGCAGCCCTGGTCAAGCCAGCCTCTCAAAAGGGTCTTCAAGGTCGTGGTGGATATGACTGTGAGTTTGTTCAGCCTCCCCCTGAGGCATTCCAAACAGACTGCTCCATATGTCTGTTGGTACTTCGCGAGCCTCATCTCATCAGCTGCTGTGGACACAACTTCTGCCGAACGTGCATCGATCATATCAAAACAGACGGCAAGAACTGTCCCCTCTGTAACGCCCCTGATTTCAGCCTAATGCACAACAAGGGGCTGGAGAGAGCACTCAAAGAGTTCAAAGTTCGTTGCACACACGCTAGGAGTGGATGTGAGTGGGTGGATAAATTCGGACTTCTTGACCACCACCTAAATGTGAATCCATCATCCAACAAACAGCCAGAGGGGTGTGGTTTTGTTGAAGTACAGTGCAGCCATGGCTGTGGAGGGTATTTCCAGCGACGTCTCCTTGACAACCATCAGGGGAAGGAGTGTCCCAAGAGGCCATATAGCTGTGACTACTGCCGAGAGTATGCATCTACTTTTGAAGACGTAACCAACAACCACTGGCCAGAGTGCAAATGCTACCCTCTCTCCTGCCCCAACCACTGCACACCATATGCCATTGAACGTCAAAATCTTGAGCATCACGTGAGCAAAGACTGTCCCCTCACAGTAGTCAACTGTGACTTCCACTATGCTGGTTGTGAAGTACGGCTCCCCCGCAAAGATATGCCAGCCCACCGAGCTGACAATCTTGTACTTCATGTGTCTCAACTAGCATCCTTGAATCAGAAGCTCACTGAGAGGCTTTGTAGTAATGACAAGGAGACGGACAAACTGCGCCAAGAACTGAAGGATGTGATGGCCAAACTTGATAAGAAAGAGCAGGAGATGGAGCAACTGAAAGTGAAACAAGAGCAGGACAGGACAGAACTTGAAAGACAAGTAAACTATTTACGTGCACGCATAGGAGTTCCAGTTCGGATCACCATGCCAGACTTTGAAAAGCACAAAGCTGCTGATGATGAGTGGTTCAGTGAGCCATTCTACACCCACCCAGGAGGATATAGGATGTGTCTCAGTGTGTGTGCTAATGGAAATTGGTTTGCCGAGGGTACACATGTCTCAGTGTTTGCCTTCCTGATGCGTGGAGAATATGATGACCTCCTCAAATGGCCACTTCTCTGTGACATCACTGTCCAGCTTCTTAATCAAAAAGATGATAAACAATATCATGAACGGACTTTTCACTTTGGTTTAAAAAACTATGATAATGCTCTCAGAGTGACCAAAGGAGAAAGAGCCATGGAGTGGATGGGGTGAATGGTTCTTCATTTCCAATACTGACTTCTATCGCCATCATGACACATACTTAAAGGACGGCTGCATTTGCCTCCAAATAACCAAAGTTCAGCTGAAAAACTAGCATCACACAGCTGTTACTGACTCTGTCCTTATAATTGTCGATCTTACCAGGGTTTTATCAACTATATTATAGTCAGTGATGTAAATTTTACTGCCACTTCAATGGCTACCCTTCACCCTTGTTCCTTGCCACCTGTCATGTCCAATTAATGTGTCTCGTGTGATAATTATTACTTGTTTTGTCCGTCCAATTCGTACTGGTCTACATGTCATATAAAGTTTTCTGAAGCTCAAGAGGTTGCTCATGTGAGGCCCTATGGGTGTATAAAGATGGCAACAGGCTATCACTATGGAAGGCTGACACTGAAAAGTGTACATGGCCATACCAGTAGCTACCTTCTGCTAGGAACTTGAAGTACTGTGTTGGTCCCTCTGCAAGTGCCCTGTCATCAATAGCTATTGCCTGCAGAGATCAGAAACTCTGCGTTACAGACGGTCCTCTTCTCTCTCTGTAGGGACTGCCGATGGTCCAGTCATGGCTAGTGAGCCACAAGAGGAGGCGGGGCTACAACCATCCCAGGAAGGATGCCCTGAGGGCAAGGAGGAGGAAGAGGAGCCGAGAGTGCGGTGCCCCTATGGAGCTAATGAGGTGGGCAGGACGTCATGCACTGTAGTGTGCAAGGTCTAGTGACTGAATTATGGAAGAAATTTCAAACAACAAACTAATGAGGTGGGCAGGACGTCATGCACTGTAGTGTGCAAGGTCTAGTGACTGAATTATGGAAGAAATTTCAAACAACAAAATTTTCAAAAAAACTTTTTTTGTAATCTCATAACATTAATTTACCGGTGGTAAATGCACCAGGGGGCTCTGTAGGAACACAAACGCGAAACCAACAAACTAATGTGAACGCAAAACTTGCCACTCCCTCCAGGCCGGCTCCCAGCCTACACCCTCAGACTTACAGTGAGAAACGCTGCTCTCCCCATAACCTCATCCCCAAGCCACACCCCCTGGGTACGAGGCTATGCCCCCCCACCTCTGACTGGCCATGGGGAGGTTACTAGCCATGACTGGTGTGTTCAAAAACATCATAAAATGATGAAAGACCCATAATTGAAAGCACCACAAGTGATTGAAAGACACACAACGCTATCTCGGTCTGTCTGCAGCTGCTATCCTCTTCAGTTCGGGGAAGGCCTCTGTCTTCTTCCTCATCCACCTCTTCTCGCTCTCTCTGATGAAGCGAGGGACGTACCTGTCCCTTCTCTGCTTGGCGTGGAGGAGCTCCTCCCCCTGAGTGAGGTAGGGGCGGGACAGCAGCGACAGCAGCGACATCACCTGCAGGAAACAAAGGGGGTTTCCCTCATTCATTAGCATGACTATAGATACTTCCATTTTAGTTATGTACATAGCCTCATACCCAGGCCTTCCTCACAAACATATTTCACAGTCATGGAATAATTATGTGATTTCATCCAGATGGTAAAAAGCATAGAGAGAATAAAGAAACTCCAAAATAAAATCATGAGAGCCCAGCTGGGGATTGAACCATGCTACACTCAAACTTTCTTTTCCACGACTGCAAAAGAAGCTACATGGTGGTTAGAACAGTACAGTGGTTAGAACAGTACAGTGGTTAGAACAGTACAGTGGTTAGAACAGTGCAGTGGTTAGAAGTACAATGAGTGTATCCCTCAGCTTCTCCAGTTCAATGAGTGTAGTCTGCACTGTTAATCAAATTTGGTTGCTAGAGTTGCAACTGATTAGCTATAGACAATGGACACATTGTCATTGCTATCTGGTAGCTCTTGCAGCACTCTGTGATCATGAGCTGATCCATTGTTCCCTATCAAAGCTGTGTACTATAAGCTTTTCAACAGCTCATGCATTGTTCCATTAGCTACACAGCTGTAACTCCAATAGTCAAACAATTGTTATAATATCTGTTCCTTTTTGCAGTGATATTTGTTGCAGTAAAAGTACTTTTGTGACTATAAAGTAGCTATAATATTATAGCTAGCTAGTCCGTGATAGTACCCTCGGGCCAGACAAGAGACCTACCCTCGTATTGTATAGTAACCAGTTACTGCTGGAACTTCTAATGCGGAGGATTTACAAAAGTTGATTAATGTAGTACAAGGGTTTTGTAACAAATGGAGGTTGAAATCTAACATCAAAAAGAGTGCTGTTGTGGTATTTTCTAAGGTGGCTATTACAGATATGTGTGCGTGGAAGTGGGGAGATAACGTAATTCCAAGGGTTGTCAGTTACTGTTACTTGGGGATTAAATTTGCTGAGAATGGGTCATGGGATAGTCATGTACAGAAGGTAATTGATAATGGGAAGAAAAAGCTTAATCGTTTGCACCGGTTTGTCAGTAATAGAAATATCAGTACCGTTGCAAGGAGATTATTGTTAGTTTCAGTACTTCGTCCTACTTTAGAATACGGTAGTGAAGTGTGGGCTTGTAATAAACGGCAGACAGCTTCCTTAGAATCCATTCAGCTAGGAGCAGCTAAGAAGATACTTGGCTGCTCTTCCAAAACGTGTAATGAAGCGGTAAGGGGAGATATGGGGTTAGAGTCCTTGAAAGGGAGGAGGGATAGAAGCAAACTTAAGTGGTGGTATAAAGTCAATAAGTTGGATATTGAGCGGTATCCTAGAGTACTATTAGATGCTGAGTGGGAAGTGAAACCATGTAGAGGTAGGCAAAGGAAAACTTGGATGAAAGTAATTAATGAATTGCTGCTGCAGTTACATTTAGATAGCCAAGAGGTATTAGCTGCAGATAATATTAATTTGTTTTTAGATACGGTAGACGAAGCGTTGAGGGATAGAGAATACAAGGACTTTAATGACAGCTTGAATACTAAAGTTAAGTTGAATCTGTACAAGTCTTTCTGTAAGGAAATAGAATTCAAGAATTATTTGCAGGGGGTAGGTGATCCGGGTACAAGATTATTGTTTAAGTTTCGGTCAGGTACGAACGGTCTGAATGAAGAGTTAGGAAGACATAGGGGTAAAAATGATGATAGGCAGTGTAAATTATGCAGGGGTGAATGTGAGAGTGTGGTACATGTTCTCTGGGAGTGTCCAGCATATGACAGCATTAGAAATAATTTCATGGTAGAATTAGAAAATCTATTGGGGGGGAGGTTTAGGGAGTTTAGTACACTTGATAATTTTAATAAGGCAAGTTTTATTTTAGGATTTGAGAATTGGAACAGGGATGATTTTAAAGCATTATTAAAGCTAGTTAAGAGCTTTGTATTATTGATATGGGAGACTAGGAAGAAGGAATTGTATGGTGATCAGGATTGTGTGGTCTCTGGTTGTTCTTGCTCTTGTCCTCTGACTGGAGGTCTTACAAGCTCCGCCTGCGTCTGTGGGTGCGTGGTCAATGGCGTAAGCGCTACGGCAGCAACATGAGTATATTATTATTACTGCTGGAACTTCTACCGTTTGAACTATTCAGGAAACAAGTGACTGACAGTATTTTGTAAAATCACTCCCACCCATTTTCAATTAGCTACTGTGCAGCTTATGAAGAATGGCAGCCCTGGTCAAGCCAGTCTCTCGAAAGGGTCTTCAAGGTCGTGGTGGATACGAGTGTGAGTTTGTTCAGCCTCCCCCTGAGGCATTCCAAACACACTGCTCCATATGTCTGTTGGTACTTCGTGAGCCTCATCTCATCAGCTGCTGTGGACACAACTTCTGCCGAACGTGCATTGATCGTATCAAAACAGACGGCAAGAACTGTCCCCTCTGTAACGCCCCTGACTTCAGCCTAATGCACAACAAGGGGCTGGAGAGAGCACTCAAAGAGTTGAAAGTTCGCTGCACACATGCCAGGAGTGGATGTGAGTGGGTGGATAAACTCGGACTTCTTGACCACCACCTAAATGTGAATCCATCATCCAACAAACAGCTGGAGGGGTGTGGTTTTGTTGAAGTACAGTGCAGTCACGGCTGTGGAGGATATTTCCAGCGACATCTCCTTGACAACCATCAGGGGAAGGAGTGTCCCAAGAGGCCATACAGCTGTGACCACTGCCGAGAGCAGGACAGGACAGAACTTGAAAGACAAGCCATTGCTCTACAGTGTCTGCATATGCATGCACGCATAGTTCCAGTTCAGATCATCATGCCAGACTTTGAGAAGCACACAGCTGAGTGGTTCAGTGAGCCATTCTACACCCACCCAGGAGGATACAGGATGTGTCTGTGTGTGTGGGCTAATGCGTTTTCTCCTATCATGGGTAGATATGTCTCGGTGTCAGCCTACCTGATGCGTGGAGAATATGATGACCTCCTCAAATGGCCACTTCTCTGTGACATCACTGTACAGCTTCTCAATCAAAAAGAACAGCGTGAACAGACTTTTAACTTTGGTAACAGAAACGATAATGATGCTCTCAGAGTGACCAAAGGAGAAAGAGCCAGGAGTGGATGGGGCCACTTGAACTTCATTAATTACACTGCCCTCTATCGCCATCGTGACACATACTTAAAGGACGGCTGCATTCGATTCCAAATAACCAAAGTTCTGCTGAAAAACTAGCATCACACAGCTGTTACTGACTGTCTTTAGATTGTCGATCTTACCAGATTTTTATCAACTAGCTATATTATAGTCAGTGATGTAAATTTTACTGCCACTTCAATGGCTACCCTTCACCCTTGTTCCACTCCCCATTTGCCACCTGTCATGTCCTTATGTGTCTCGTGTGATAATTATTACTTGTTTTGTCCGTCCAATTCGTACTGGTCTACATGTCATATAAAGTTTTCTGAAGCTCAAGAGGTTGCTCATGTGAGGCCCTATGGGTGTATAAAGATGGCAACAGGCTATCACTATATAAGGCTGACACTGAAAATGTACATGGCCATACCAGTAGCTACCATCTGCTAGGAACATGAAGTACTGTGTTGGTTCCTCTGCAAGTGCCCTGTCATCAATAGCTATTGCCTCCAGCGATCAGAAACTCTGCGTTACATTTGATCCTGTAGGGACTGCCGATGGTCCAGTCATGGCTAGTGAGCCACAGGATGAGGCGGGGCTACAACCATCCCAGGAAGGATGCCCTGAGGGCAAGGAGGAGGAAGAGGAGCCGAGAGTGCGGTGCCCCTAGCTGTGGAGCTAATGAGGTGGGTGGGACGTCATGCAATGTAGTGTACGGTCTAAGGAATGAACTACCCAGCCCCGCCCTCTACTCCGCCCCCTCCCCCTCCCCCTAGGATGATGGTGTGATGGTGCTGTGTGGAGTGTGTGGGGCGTGGCAGCATGCCATCTGCTTTGCCCTGCTGACAGAGGAACAGGTACCAGAGCTACACGTCTGTGAGCAGTGCTCTCAGGTGAGACCGTACACTGTTAGTACAATAATGGTTCAGTAAACTACCGCACATCCTGAGCTAATTGGCTCCTCCCACTACAGGAGGACAGCCAACAGTGCACAGACCCATTCCTGCAGTTCCTCAGCCCAACAGCCCTACAGGTACATCTGATAACACTGTGTAGCCAGCACATAATGTGGACAGGAGGATTGACCTTAATCTTTGTCTCCCCTCCCTCCGCCCTCCCAGGCCACCTGCCTGTGGAGACGTGCCCTGGTGGCCTGTGGCGAGATCAGCAAGGTGATGACACCTGCCTTTTCCAGACGGCTGGGAGTGGAGATGAGCGTGGCACAGGGTCTGGTGAACCGGCTGGAGAGGGAGGGGTTTGTCCGGGCCCCACCCAGGGGAAGCAAGGGGAGGAAGTGAGTTGGACCACTGGATTGAAGAATTATGTGCTCTCAACACAGCATAGGACTAGTCTCTGGGCCATACCTGTAATGTGGTATGGAATGGAGGCAGAGAGAGTCCCATGCTCTGCTCCTTCCCAGGCTGGGTAAGGTGGTGAACAAAGAGAAGATCAGAAACGAGGGAATGAGGAAGTACTTTGAGAGAGCTCACAAGGACGCTGCCAACACTAGCACGACCGAGACTGGGAATCAGCCCATAGAGCAGGTGACATGGAGTACCAGCATGGGACATGCTTGAATGTGAGCTGTTGTTCATCCTTTGTGTTCTGTCACCCCCACAAGAGCAGGTTGATGACATCACTGCAAGAGCCTCTTCACTGAAACTCTCCAGCAAGAGCAAGGCCAACCCTCCAAAGGTGGGGTAGGATACACTGTGAAGCGTCATAATTACAAAGTAGTTCTCTTTCTCTGCCATGCACACACACACACACACACACACACAGCCCTCAGCCCTCCCCAAACTAGGTGATGTTTCCGTAAGGCGTTCCCCAAGAATAGCCAAGCGAGTCCGATCCCTCATGGACCAGGTGTGTAACAGAGAAACAGCCGTCCTCACTGTATCATACCCCTTGTGGCAAACAGCTGATTTGACCTTCACCCTCTAGAGACTCAGGACATAACTCCACTGAAACCTATTTTGGGCATTTTCTGGCAAAGTTAGTAACCTCAACATGATCTTTCTCACATGCACACACACACACACACACACATGCACACACACACCCACACACACACACACACACAGTCGGTGGAGTTTGAGCTGTCCAACAGCCAGGACCCGGAGACCAGCTGCACTGACTCCAACGAGGGCAGACGCAAGAGGAGGAAGGCCAGTATCGCCTCCCGCTCCATCCTGGTCTGACCCCCCCATGCCTGCCATGACCCCAGACAGAGCCTTCATGGATCATCAGCCATTGTTATTGACTGTCCTATCTCATTATCATACCCAGTGGTAGCATAAGCATCAGTGCTAGCACAGGTTGTGAGCCTGTATAATGCAGTGTGAACTACTAGGTGATGTTCCAAGTTAGCCCAAATGACCACACTTCTTCATTGTGCAGTAAACACCATAATGCTACATGTGAGGGTTTAGGCAGTGCATGCCAACACTCACGAGAGTGTAGAATCTATATCAGACAAACAGTGGCATAATTTTCAGCTGTATCTGGTATAATTTGTGTCAACTCGAGATCCAATAACTAAAAGACTGTTAAAATAATTCCTTTTGCAGTGATGTAATTATTACAGCTAGTGAAAGTACTGAGACAGCAATTTCTTAGCTTAGGCCGCAGCATTATTATTACCTATAGTATTTGCATTGCCTAGGCAACATAGGAATACTTTTGGCCTGTAATTTCGTAATAGCTAACAGGCCACAGTGATATTGTAAATACAGCGGTGTATATATTCTGCACTTGACGCCTCAATAATCTGCTCTTGTCAAATTCACTCCTGTAGCCTGGTCTACTAATACTGTCAGCTGTAGGGAAATCACCTGATTACATCATACAGTATTCATGACTGCACGACTAACATAGCAGTGGTATTTTGATGAATTTCATGTTCTGTATAAAATTGACCTTTTGAAACCCACCCACTTTTGTGAGTTTGTATTTGTACACTTGGGAGTGTATATACGCTATAGTAGTTTGTGATAGTACCCTCAGGCCAGATAATAGAGCTACCCTTGTATTGTAGCTATAGCAACCAGTCACTGCTGGAACTTCTACCTTTGTGAGCAAGCCTGAACTGTGCAGGAAACAAGTGACTGACATTCTCTGCTTGAACTTGCTCCCACCCACTTTCAATTTTGTGCAGCTCATGTAGGAAATGGCAGCCCTGGTCAAGCCAGCCTCTCAAAAGGGTCTTCAAGGTCGTGGTGGATATGACTGTGAGTTTGTTCAGCCTCCCCCTGAGGCATTCCAAACAGACTGCTCCATATGTCTGTTGGTACTTCGCGAGCCTCATCTCATCAGCTGCTGTGGACACAACTTCTGCCGAACATGCATCGATCGTATCAAAACAGACGGCAACAACTGTCCCCTCTGTAATGCTCCTGATTTCAGCCTAATGCACAACAAGGCGCTGGAGAGAGCACTCAAAGAGTTGAAAGTTCATTGCACACACGCTAGGAGTGGATGTGAGTGGGTGGATAAACTCGGACTTCTTGACCACCACCTAAATGTGAATCCATCATCCAACAAACAGCTGGAGGGGTGTGGTTTTGTTGAAGTACAGTGCAGCCATGGCTGTGGAGGGTATTTCCAGCGACGTCTCCTTGACAACCATCAGGGGAAGGAGTGTCCCAAGAGGCCGTACAGCTGTGACCACTGCCGAGAGTATGCATCTACTTTTGATGACGTGACCAACAACCACTGGCCAGAGTGCAAATGCTACCCTCTCTCCTGCCCCAACCACTGCACACCATATGCCATTGAGCGTCAAAACCTCGAGCATCATGTGAGCAAAGACTGCCCCCTCACAGTAGTCAACTGTGACTTCCACTATGCTGGTTGTGAGGTGCAGCTCCCCCGACAAGACATGCCAGCCCACCTAGCTGAGAATCTGGTACCTCATATGTCTCATCTAGCAACCTTGAACCAGAAGCTCACTGAGAGACTTTGTAATAATGACAAGGAGATGGACAAACTGCACCAAGAGCTGAAGGAGATGACGACCAAACTTGATAAGAAAGAGCAGGAGATGGAGCAGCTGAAAGTGGAACAAGAGCAGGACAGGACAGAACATAAAAGACGAATAAAGTGTTTACATCCAAGCGCAGGAGTTCCAGTTTACATCACCATGCCAGACTTTGAAAAGCACAGAGCTGCTGCTGATGAGTGGTTCAGTGAGCCATTCTACACCCACCCAGGAGGATACAGGATGTGTCTGTGTGTGTGTGCTAATACGTTTTATCCTATCTCGGGTAGATATGTTTCGATGTCTGCCTACCTGATGCGTGGAGAATATGATGACCGCCTCAAATGGCCACTTCTCTGTGACATCACTGTCCAGCTTCTTGATCAAAAAGATGATAAACAACACCACGGACAGACTTTAGACTTTGGTAGCAGAGACGGTGATAATGCTCTCAGAGTGACCGAAGGAGAAAGAGCCAAAGGTGGGTGGGGCAATGAGAACTTCATTTCCCACTCTGACTTCTATCGCCATCGTGACACATACTTAAAGGACGGCTGCATTCAATTCCAAATAACCAAAGTTCAGTTAAAAACTAGCATCACACATGCTGTTACTGACTGTCTTTAGATTGTCGATCTTACAAGATTTTTATCAGCTATATTATAGTCAGTGATGTAAATTTTACTGCCACTTCAATGGCTACCCTTCACCCTTGTTCTACTCTCCTATTACACATGTCCTTATACAATTAATGTGTCTCGTGTGATAATTATTACTTGTTTTGTCCGTCCAATTTGTACTTGTCTACATGTCATATAAAGTTTGCTGAAGCTCAAGAGGTTGCTTAAGTGAGGCCCCATGGGTGTATAGAGATGGCAACAGGCTATCACCGTGGAAGGCTGACATAAGCCAGCCTCTCAAAAGGGTCTTCAAGGTCGTGGTGGATATGACTGTGAGTTTGTTCAGCCTCCTCCCGAGATAATCCAAACAGACTGCTCCATATGTCTGTTGGTACTTCGTGAGCCTCATCTCATCAGCTGCTGTGGACACAACTTCTGCCGAACGTGCATCGATCGTATCAAAACAGACGGCAAGAACTGTCCCCTCTGTAACGCCCCTGACTTCAGCCTAATGCACAACAAGGGGCTGGAGAGAGCACTCAAAGAGTTCAAAGTTCATTGCACCCACGCTAGGAGTGGATGTGAGTGGGTGGATAAACTCGGACTTCTTGACCACCACCTAAATGTGAATCATCATCCAACAAACAGCTGGAGGGGTGTAGTTTTGTTGAAGTACAGTGCAGTCATGGCTGTGGAGGATATTTTCAGCGATGTCTCCTTGCCAACCATCAGGAGGATGAGTGTCCCAAGAGGCCGTACAGCTGTGACTACTGCCGAGAGTATGCATCCACTTTTGATGATGTGACCAACAACCACTGGCCAGAGTGCAAATGCTACCCTCTCTCCTGCCCCAACCACTGCACACCATATGCCATTGAACGTCAAAATCTTGAGCATCACGTGAGCAAAGACTGTCCCCTCACAGTAGTCAACTGTGACTTCCACTATGCTGGTTGTGAGGTGCAGCTCCCCCGCAAAGACATGCCAGCCCACCTAGCTGAGAATCTTGTACTTCATGTGTCTCAACTAGCATCCTTGAATCAGAAGCTCACTGAGAGGCTTTGTAGTAATGACAAGGAGACGGACAAACTGCGCCAAGAACTGAAGGATGTGATGGCCAAACTGAAGGATGTGATGGCCAAACTGAAGGAGTGATGGCCAAACTGAAGGATGTGATGGCCAAACTTGATAAGAAAGAGCAGGAGATGGAGCAACTGAAAGTGAAACAAGAGCAGGACAGGACAGAACTTGAAAGACAAGTAAACTATTTACGTGCACGCATAGGAGTTCCAGTTCGGATCACCATGCCAGACTTTGAAAAGCACAAAGCTGCTGATGATGAGTGGTTCAGTGAGCCATTCTACACCCACCCAGGAGGATATAGGATGTGTCTCAGTGTGTGTGCTAATACGTTTTATCCTATCTCGGGTAGATATGTTTCGATGTCTGCCTACCTGATGCGTGGAGAATATGATGACCGCCTCAAATGGCCACTTCTCTGTGACATCACTGTCCAGCTTCTTGATCAAAAAGATGATAAACAACACCACGAACGGACTTTTAACTTTGGTAGCGGAGACGATGATAATGCTCTCAGAGTGACCGAAGGAGAAAGAGCCAAGGGTGGATGGGGTCGTAAGAACTTCATTTCCTACACTGTCCCCTATCGCAGTTATGGCCCATACTTAAAGGACGGCTGCATTCGCCTCCAAATAACCAAAGTTCAGCTAAAAAACTAGCATCACACAGCTGTTACTGACTCTGTCCTTATAATTGTCGACCTTACCAGATGCTATCAAGTATATTATAGTCAGTGATGTCACTTCAATGGCTACCCTTCACCCTTGTTCCACTCTCCATTTGCCAATTATTACACGTCCTCATACAATTAATGTGTCTCATTGTTTTGTCCGTCCAATTTGTACATATAAAGTTTGCTGAAGCTCAAGAGGTTGCTTAAGTGAGGCCCCATGGGTGTATAGAGATTGCAACAGGCTATCACCGTGGAAGGCTGACACTGAACATGTACATGGCCATACCAGTAGCTACCTTCTGCTAGGAACTTGAAGTACTGTGTTGGTTCCTATGCAAGTATCCGTTCATCAAAAGCTATTGCCTGCAGAGATCAGAAACTCTGTGTTACATTTGGTCTCTCTGTAGGGACTGCCGATGGTCCAGTCATGGCTAGTGAGCCACAAGAGGAGGCGGGGCTACAACCATCCCAGGAAGGATGCCCTGAGGGCAAGGAGGAGGAAGAGGAGCCGAGAGTGCGGTGTCCCTGTGGAGCTAATGAGGTGGGTGGGACGTCATGCAATGTAGTGTACGGTCTAAGGAATGAACTACCCAGCCCCGCCCTCTACTCCGCCCCTCCCCCTCCCCCTAGGATGATGGTCTGATGGTGCTGTGTGGAGTGTGTGGGGCGTGGCAGCATGCCATCTGCTTTGCCCTGCTGACAGAGGAACAGGTACCAGAGCTACACGTCTGTGAGCAGTGCCCTCAGGTGAGACCGTACACTGTTAGTACAATAATGGCTCAGTAAACTACCGCACATTCTGAGCTAATTGGCCCCTCCCACTACAGGAGGACAGCCAACAGTGCACAGACCCATTCCTGCAGTTCCTCAGCCCAACAGCCCTACAGGTACATCTGATAACACTGTGTAGCCAGCACATAATGTGGACAGGAGGATTGACCTTAATCTTTGTCTCCCCTCCCTCACCCTCCCAGGCCACCTGTCTGTGGAGACGTGCCCTGGTGGCCTGTGGCGAGATCAGCAAGGTGATGACACCTGCCTTTTCCAGACGGCTGGGAGTGGAGATGAGCGTGGCACAGGGTCTGGTGAACCGGCTGGAGAGGGAGGGGTTTGTCCGGGCTCCGCTCAGGGGAGGCAAGGGGAGAAAGTGAGTTGGACCACTGGATTGATGAATTATGTGCTCTCAACAGAGTATAGTACTAGTCTCTGGGCCATGTGGTATGGAACCGAGGCAGAGAGAGTCCCGTGCTCTGCTCCTTCCCAGGCTGGGTAAGGTGGTGAACAAAGAGAAGATCAGAAACAAGGGAATGAGGAAGTACTTTGAGAGAGCTCACAGGGACACTGCCAACACTAGCACGACCGAGACTGGGAATCAGCCCAAGGAGCAGGTGACATAGAGTACCAGCATGGGACATGCTTGAATGTGAGCTGTTACTCGTATTGTTCATGTTCCATCACCCCCACAGGAGCAGGTTGATGACATCACTGCAAGAGCCTCTTCACTGAAATTCTCCAGCAAGAGCAAGGCCAACCCTCCAAAGGTGGGGTAGGATACACTGTGAGGTGTCATACTTACAAAGTAGTTCTCTTTCTCTGGTGGGGCAATGGGACCTTCATTTCCCACACTGTCCTCTATCGCCATCGTGACGCATACTTAAAGGACGGCTGCATTCGCCTCCAAATAACCAAAGTTCGGCTTGAAAAACTAGCATCACACAGCTGTTACTGACTCTGTCCTTAAAATTGTCCATCTTTTATCACCTATATTATAGTCAGTGATGTAAATTTTACTGCCACTTCAATGGCTACCCTTCACCCTTGTTCCACTCTCCATTTGCCACCTATTATACATGTCCTTGTACAATTAATATGTCTCATTGTTTTGTCCGTCCAATTTGTCTTGTCTACATGTCATATAAAGTTTGCTGAAGCTCAAGAGGTTGCTTAAGTGAGGACCCATGGGTGTATGAAGATGGCAACAGGCTATCACCATATAAGGCTGACACTGAAAACGTACATGGGCATACCAGTAGCTACCTTCTGCTGGGAATATGAAGTACTGTGTTGGTTCCTCTGCAAGTGCCGAGAGATCAGAAACTCTGCGTTACAGACCGTCAGTGGAGTCTGAGCTGTCCAACAGCCAGGACCCGGAGACCAGCTGCACTGACTCCAATGAGGGCAGACGCAAGAGGAGGAAGGCCAGTATCGCCTCCCGCTCCATCCTGGTCTGACCCCCCCCCTGCCATGACCCCAGACAGAGCCTTCATGGATCATCAACCATTGTTATTGACTGTCCTATCTCATTATCATACCCAGTGGTAGTGTAAGCATCAGTGCTAGCACAGGTTTTGATCCTGTATAATGCAGCGTGAACTACTAGGTGATGTTCCAAGTTAGCCCAAATGACCACACTTCTTCAGTGATTGTCATTGTGCAGTAAACCTGTCCCCCAGTAGTGGCTGATTCCAGGCAGGGTTGTGAGAGGGAGTGTGGATATCATCTTGCCAAATCTTCGTTTACATGCATGTAACTCTGCAGTGAGGTCTCTCTATATAGAGTGCAGTATGCCATTTCTCGTTGCCATGGTTTCCATACACACGCAGGCTGGAGACTGACCTAATCCTAAAGGGAGGGGTCATCAGGGTGGTCCTGCTTTCCACCTACTACCATAATGCTACATGTGAGGAATTTAGTCAGTGCATGCCAACACTCACGAGAGTGTAGAATCTATATCAGACAAACAGTTTGTGTCAACTCAAGATCCATTAACCAAATGACTATTAAAATAACTAGGCAACATAGGAGTAATTTATTTTTGGCCCGTAATTTCCTAATAACTAGCAGGCCACAGTGATATTGCAAATGCACTAGTGGTGTATATGTTCTGCACTTGATATTGCCTATAAAGTGGTCAATAACCCATATTGGGCCTACTGACTGCTCTCGTCAAATTCACTCCTGTACTAATACTGTAGCAGAGCTGTAGGGAGATCACCAGATTACATCATACAGTAATCATGACTGCATGACTAACATAGCAGGGCATGGATGATGAATTTCATGTTACATATAAAATAGACCTTTTGAAACCCACCCACTTTTGTGAGTTTTGTTATAAAGTATATAGCTAGTTTGTGATAGCACCCTCAGGCCAGACAATAGAGCTACCCTTGTATTATAACTATAGCAACCAGTCACTGCTGGAACTTCTACCTCTGTGAGCAAGCCTGAACTGTGCAGGAAACAAGTGACTGACATTCTCTGTTTGAATTTGCTCCCACCCATTTTCAATTTTGTGCAGCTCATGTAGGAAATGGCAGCCCTGGTCAAGCCAGCCTCTCAAAAGGGTCTTCAAGGTCGTGGTGGATATGACTGTGAGTTTGTTCAGCCTCCCCCTGAGGCATTCCAAACAGACTGCTCCATATGTCTGTTGGTACTTCGCGAGCCTCATCTCATCAGCTGCTGTGGACACAACTTCTGCCGAACGTGCATCGATCATATCAAAACAGACGGCAAGAACTGTCCCCTCTGTAACGCCCCTGATTTCAGCCTAATGCACAACAAGGGGCTGGAGAGAGCACTCAAAGAGTTCAAAGTTCGTTGCACACACGCTAGGAGTGGATGTGAGTGGGTGGATAAATTCGGACTTCTTGACCACCACCTAAATGTGAATCCATCATCCAACAAACAGCCAGAGGGGTGTGGTTTTGTTGAAGTACAGTGCAGCCATGGCTGTGGAGGGTATTTCCAGCGACGTCTCCTTGACAACCATCAGGGGAAGGAGTGTCCCAAGAGGCCATATAGCTGTGACTACTGCCGAGAGTATGCATCTACTTTTGAAGACGTAACCAACAACCACTGGCCAGAGTGCAAATGCTACCCTCTCTCCTGCCCCAACCACTGCACACCATATGCCATTGAACGTCAAAATCTTGAGCATCACGTGAGCAAAGACTGTCCCCTCACAGTAGTCAACTGTGACTTCCACTATGCTGGTTGTGAAGTACGGCTCCCCCGCAAAGATATGCCAGCCCACCGAGCTGACAATCTTGTACTTCATGTGTCTCAACTAGCATCCTTGAATCAGAAGCTCACTGAGAGGCTTTGTAGTAATGACAAGGAGACGGACAAACTGCGCCAAGAACTGAAGGATGTGATGGCCAAACTTGATAAGAAAGAGCAGGAGATGGAGCAACTGAAAGTGAAACAAGAGCAGGACAGGACAGAACTTGAAAGACAAGTAAAATGTGTGCACGCACGCATAGGAGTTCCAGTTCAGATCACCATGCCAGACTTTGAAAAGCACAAAGCTGCTTCTGATGAGTGGTTCAGTGAGCCATTCTACACCCACCCAGGAGGATACAGGATGTGTCTCTGTGTGAGGGTGGTTGGTAATTGGGTCTCGGTGTTAGCCTACCTGATGCGTGGAGAATATGATGACCTCCTCAAATGGCCACTTCTCTGTGACATCACTGTCCAGCTTCTTAATCAAAAAGATGATAAACAACACCACGAACGGACTTTTAACTTTGGTAGAAGATATGATGATGATGCTCTCCGAGTGACTAAAAGTGAAAGAGCCAAGAGTGGGTGGGGCGGAGTAGACTTCCTTTCCCACACTGACTTCTATCGCCGTCGTGACACATACTTAAAGGACGGCTGCATTCGATTCCAAATAACCAAAGTTCAGCTGAAAAACTAGCATCACACAGCTTTTACTGACTCTGTCCTTAAAATTGTCGATCTTACCAGACTTTTATTAGCTATATTATAGTCAGTGATGTAAATTTTACTGCCACTTCAATGGCTACCCTTCACCCTTGTTCCACTCCCCATTTGCCACCTGTCATGTCCTTATGTGTCTCATGTGATATTATTACTTGTTTTGTCCGTCCAATTTGTACTTGTCTACATGTCATATAAAGTTTGCTGAAGCTCAAGAGGTTGCTTAAGCGAGGCCCTATGGGTGTATAAAGATGGCAACAGGCTATCACTATGGAAGGCTGACACTGAAAAGTGTACATGGCCATTACCTTCTGCTAGGATCTTGAAATACTGTGTTGGTTCCTCTGCAAGTTCCCTGTCATTAAAAGCTATTGCCTTTAGAGATCAGAAACACTGCGTTACAGACGGTCCTCTTCTCTCTCTGTAGGGACTGCCGATGGTCCAGTCATGGCTAGTGAGCCACAAGAGGAGGCGGGGCTACAACTATTCCAGGAAGGATGCCCTGAGGGCAAGGAGGAGGAAGAGGAGCCGAGAGTGCGCTGTCCCTGTGGATCTAATGAGGTGGGCGGGACATCATGCACTGTAGTGTGCAAGGTCTAGTGTGAAGAAATTTCAAACAACAAAATTTTCAATTTTTTTTTTGGTAATCTCATAACACTAATGTTCCAGTGGTAAATGCACCAGGGGGCTCTGTAGGAACACAAACGCGAAACCAACACAATCCTGAAACCAATGTGAACGCAAAACTTGCCACTCCCTCCAGGCCGGCTCCCAGCCTATTTTTCTATCATTGGAATGTTTTGCTTTGTGGAAAATTACCCCCCCAAACTTACAGTGAGAAACGCTGCTCTCCCCATAACCTCATCCCCAAGCCACACCCCCTGGGTACGAGGCTATGCCCCCCCACCTCTGACTGGCCATGGGGAGGTTACTAGCCATGACTGGTGTGTTCAAAAACATCATTGAAAGACACACAACGCTATCTCGGTCTGGCTGCAGCTGCTATCCTCTTCAGTTCGGGACCCCATGGAAGGAGCATTTTTCTACAGTCATTTACATCGAGACCTCTCTCAGCTGTCATCTGTGTACTGTGGCCACCTTAGTCTCGCGTAGCCAGACTCTCGGCCACCTCCTCAAAGTGGTCACATGCAGTGAAACATTCCCCAAGACCAGCCAAGCAGGTGCGTACTACAGCTACTAAAGTAATAATGACATTTTGGCTCATGCAGATCTTAATCAATGTTCTGCAATGGTATGTGAGTTATGCAACCACACATATGCAAAGATGATCATGAATACGGGTAACTGTTGGAAGGCTTTGTGGTTGCAGCCCTCGGTGATGCTATAAGCTTCTGTTTGGAGAGCTGTACTGTCACCATTGTGTGGAATGGCAACCTCTAATGAAAACGGTGATAAGCTTTGCCAAGTTGATGATCAATCACTTGAAAAGCAGCCACAAGTTGAGTTACCCTCTGTTGTTCAAGTCAATAACCAGGAACAGCCTCCACCAAAGGTCCAGCCAGCCACTCAGAAGAGTCCCCACGGTCGTTGTGGATATGACTGTGAGTTTGTTCAGCCTCCCCCTGAAGCATTCCAAACAGATTGCTCAGTATGTCTGCAGGTACTGTGCGAGCCTCATCTCATCAGCTGCTGTGGACACAATTTTTGCCGAACATGTATCACTCGCATCAAAGTAGACAGCAAGGGTTGCCCTCTCTGTAACTCCACTGGTTTCAGTCTAATGCATAACAAGGGGCTGGAGCGATCACTGAAAGGATTTAAGGTTCAATGCACACATGCCAAGAGTGGATGTGAGTGGGTGGATGAACTTGGACTCCTTGACCACCACCTAAACGTGGATCCATCGTCTGACAAACAGCTGGAGGGGTGTAATTATGTTGAAGTACAGTGCAGCCATGGCTGTGGAGGGTATTTCCAGCGACGTCTCCTTGCAAACCATCAGGGGGAGGAGTGTCCCAAGAGGCCATACAGCTGCGATTACTGCCGAGATTATGCATCCACATTTGAAGAGCTAGCCAACAACCACTGGCCAGAGTGCAAATGCTACCCTCTCTCCTGCCCCAACCACTGCACACCATATGCCATTGAGCGTCAAAACCTCGAGCATCATGTGAGCAAAGACTGCCCCCTCACAGTAGTGAAGTGTGACTTCCAATATGCCGGTTGTGAGGTGCAGCTCCCCCGCAAAGACATGCCAGCCCACCTCAGAGACAACTTCACTCACATGTCTCAACTGGCCATCCTGAATCAAAAGCTCACCGACAAACTCCTAAGAAAAGATGAAGAGATCGACATACTGGGCCTGCAGCTGAAGGCAATGACGGCAACACTGAGTAAGAAAGATGAAGAAATGAAGGTACTCTTTGAAAGCAGTGAACAGCAAATCCAGACGCTGAAAGACCAACTTGCTGACATCAAAAGTGAAACTGCTTCCAAGGCAGATATTACAGCGCTAAGTGGAGCACTGTCACAAGAAATTAGCTCATGTAAAGAGAATTTGGCACGAGACATGACAAAGGTGTGGGAGAGACAAACCATTGCTTTACAGCATGTTAACACCCATTTGGTAGTTCCTATTGACATCACTATGCCAGACTTTGACAAGCAAAAGACTGCTGGTGGTGGGTGGTATAGCAACCCATTCTATACCCACCCAGGAGGGTACAAGATGTGCCTCAAAGTGGATACCAAGGGTACACTTCTCTCGGTATACGCCATCCTAATGCGGGGAGAGTTTGATGACTACCTGAAATGGCCGCTTGTTTGTGACATCCACATCCAACTTCTTAATCAAAAAGAAGACAGGGAGCATTATGAACGGATTCTTGCATTTGGTGACAAAAAGGACGAGGATGCTCTCAGAGTAACGAAAGGAAAAAAAGCCAAGGGCGGTTGGGGTGCAGTCCTCCTTTCTCACCCAGAGCTCCAAAGCAGTCGTGGAAGGTACTTGAAGGACAACACCATTTGCTTCAAAGTAACCGAAATTCAGCTAAAAGAATAATGTGGCTTTCAAATAGAAAACTATTAAGCATCTGCTTCTTTGTTGTATAAGTAGCTATATCGTTGCTATAACAAAATGTTTTGCTGTACATGTAGAAATGATTAACAAGTAATTCACCATGTGGAGACATGCTGCCTGCGTGGGGAAACGAGTGATTCCGAATGGATGGAAGGACGTTTGGTTAAGCTTAGGGCTGGGGTGCAGGATTGTTTCTTCCATGGGGCTAGGTAGGTACATCCACACGGGACACAGGAAAATTTGTGAATTTACAACTGCTGTATAAAATGGGTTGGAAAATCGTCACAAAATACTTTTACACTTCTGGCTATTACAGAAAGTCCAATTTTATTGAAACACCTTCTGTAACAAAATTACGATTCCATAACATTAATATACTGGTTGTAAGTGCATGAAACATTATCCCAGCATGCCACTCCTGCTCTTTTTTCATTATCATTGGAAGGTTTTCCTCCCGTGGAATATTACCCCCCCCCCCCCCCCAGGAGAAATACTGACGTTGGTGTGTTCAAAAGCACCACAAGTGGTTGAAAGACACACAACGCTATCTCGGTCTGTCTGCAGCTGCTATCCTCTTCAGTTCGGGGAAGGCCTCTGTCTTCTTCCTCATCCACCTCTTCTCGCTCTCTCTGATGAAGCGAGGGACGTACCTGTCCCTTCTCTGCTTGGCATGGAGGAGCTCCTCCTCTTGGGTGAGGTAGGGGCGGGACAGCAGCGACATCACCTGCAGGAAACAAAGGGGGTTTCCCTCATTCAATACCACTGCTAGGCAATTCAATGTATTATGTACATAGCCTCGTACCCAGGTCTCCCCTCGCAACGTTTCTTACATCCATGGAATAATAATACGATTTCATCCAGATGAAAAAAAACAACAACATTGAGACAATAAGACCACTTAGAATAAATGTGTTGCTTCCAGTGACCCACAAGGTCGGGTTGGTATTTATTCTAAGTGGCCTAAAGAAACTACGAAATAAAACTGGAGCCCAGCTGGAGATTGAACCATGCCACACTCCATATAATATTATAGTTTCTTTTTCCACGGCTGCCAAAAAAACCTGCATGGTGGCTCTAGTACAGCAGCTAGAAGTACAGTGAGTGTCTGGCCCTCAGGTTCTCTGGTCTCACTACCAGCCCACCATCCCGACAGAGACCACTACCAGGACCCAGCCTCCATGACGGGATATAGTAAGCAATCTCCTTACTGATGAGAAGCTACCGAGAGTACATCTTCTTAGGAGGACAGTAACTTTTCCACTACTAAGAAGTTTTCAACACCTTAGGAAAACCTGATCATTTTGTAATGCTTGTGATTTAATAATTCCCACACGTGTGCTTATCTACAGCATATGCTCGCAGCAAATAGAAATAAAGAATATTCTGTGTTATATAGAACCGGTAGAATTAGCGTGTCATAGTGCCATAGTAATGGGGTGGTGTTCTTGCATAGCCTCGTAAATCAAGGAGTAAACTTTTTTCACGGCTGGAGAAAAATTGGTGAGTAAACTACCCAATCTTTCTCCACAGCTGTGAGATAAAATCTGGGCAAGGTACAAGACTAGAGTTGTTAACGCTTCAGAATTTAGGTTGCACATGCACACTTACGGATTGAAGCGTTTGCAAGAACTAGCTCTCTTGCCTCACATGTAATGGTACGTGGGTCCATAGATTACTCTATAGTAGAACCGGAGTGCACGTGATCCACCATGCTGCACGTACATACAAAACATTGACGTACTTCACTGATTTTCGCTTCTCTCTCCTTCTGGTTTTTCTTGCGAGTGGCCGTCATCTTCAGTACCTTCCTGTACTTGCCAATCCACTGCTTACCCGGCACCGAGCGGGCCCCGAATAGCAGCGCAGAGAGGCAGACCATCTTGGGTTGTCTTAGAATACGGAAAGATGTCAATCTCAATATCCGGAAAGGGATTTCCCCCCACGTGTACCGCTCAGTATCGACGGTTGCAGCATTGCTCTTGCTTGATTTTTTTGTGCTGGTTCTAGAGTGCTAATCAGCGCAGTGTTTGCGTACCTAACATTCCTTTTTTGCTAGCACTTTTCATGGGCTGCACTGTACGGTATTCGCTGTGATGTCTCCGCACTGTACGTGTCGTAATTGTTAACGCGTCGCCCGTATCCAAGGAATTCGACTAACATCCTTTACAAGCGTATGTACATTCCAATATTCGATGGCTGTCGGGAGCTAGCTAGTTGCACCTGAATGAAAGTCCTTTCGTTGCATTCTTCGCTTGGAAACCTTGGAGAGAATTGTTGAACGCAGGAGCGAACGGGCGGGAAATTTGGCCGCGGCTGAAGCAAGTTTGCTGGTGTGAAAAATGGCCCGGCAAGGCCTGTTCGAGTGGGAAAACGTCCCGCTGGGACTGACAAAGTGGGGGCTTATCGCCTTCAACGTAGCATTCTGGGTGAGTTGGTAAAAAGGGTTGTAGGGCGGAAGGGGGTATTATGTGTCTGCGGCTTATAAATCAAAGAGAGGCGCTCTTTGATCATGCGCGCCCGCACCACCTACGTGAGTGTATGTTCAGCTGTGATGGGCTGTAGGAGAGTCCAATGTGGACACATGCTACATCTTATACTTCAGAGAAATGACAGTTCCTGATACTGTCAGCTGACCATGGACTAGCTATCAGCTTTTGAAGAGAGCATTTTTTTTTTGACTTGTCCAAATTGTGATTGTTTTCTCACGTGCCCAACCCATCCCGATCTGATCAGAAAGAGAGTGGCCAATGGAGCTGGGCTCCAGGGTGATGGCGTATAGAGTGAATGCCGTTGTGTCTGAGGTGGCCATGTCTCAGTTTACTGTTACTCTCAGGAATCGTCTGTTCCCCTTGACGTGATAGCCACAGGCGGCAACTCTGTGTACTCATGGATGTTGTGTTAATATTATCTGTGTGTGCATGTTGTTTCCCTGTTTGCTATTGTATTCTGTATGCTCTTGTGAGTGAACCGAACTTTGTTAGGTAGTGCACTCCAGTATTTGTAAACTAGTTAGTGACTTCTATCATAGGCAGTCTAGGACTATGCACTGTAACATCTGTGCTACAGCTGTTATCCCTCTATCCCTCTCCCCTACCCCTGCCACACCTCACACACGCATGCAGGTGTTGGGTGTGGTTTCATTCTCAATCGGCATATGGCTCTACATCACAAACAACGAATTTGCCACACTATCGGAAGGAAGAGACCTGCTTGGGAGCGTGTTTCTCATAGCTGTCGGCTTTGGGGTCATCATAGTCGGATTTCTGGGTATCGTAGCAGCCGTCTGGGAGAGTACAATCATTACTACAGTGGTGAGTTGGTGTAAGAGCCCACCCTTATTATTTGAGTAAGATTATAGGGTGATCCCCACTCGTACAGCCACAAGATCTCATTCCAATACAGTCCCTTGTCTGGGACTGCATTGCCTGACCCGGGCTCATTCTCATGTGTAGGCCTTGGTACCCACACCTCAGAGCTGTCTGAAGGCCTGGTTAGGCTGTGGGGAATACCCCCGGTAAATTTGAACACATTACAGACGTACTTATGTAAGTCGTCTGCATTGAAAAACATTTTAGCTCCCTTTCAACTGGCGCAACTGCTACATAGGCGGTGGAGGGTGGGCCCCAAAATTAATCAAAACTGCACGTGGTAGTAAATAAATAGATCGACACTGAGAATGCGAATTAGTCGTGTCTATATACTTCTGCATGCACAACATACCGAGAGAACGTGCAGTACTGATTCGTAAAAGACTCTTTGAGAGCAATTTCTAACCCCTTTAAAATGCTAAGTGAAACGTGCTTTGCAGCCCGACTCTTTGCTTAAGCCCCCCCCCCCTTTTTTCATGCTTCTGCCACCTATGTGCTATACGTGTGTGTGTGAGTGTAGGTGCAACGGTAATGAGTGAAAAGTACGCCTAGTCATGTACGTGAGTACTAAATCACTTTCAAAGTAGGGAAATAAAGTTACGCAACATGTAAATGTATGCTCATTCTTGCAATTAGAGCCCATCACGATGGATAGCCGGTGCTACAGTGTGGGACGTCATTGGCTTCAAATAGCATTTGTGACATTATAGGCTCTGTCCTGTAACCATTCTCGGCTGGCACGGTTGCCATGTGATACTCCTGTACTAATTAATTCTTCCCATACTAGCTCAGTAACTGGAGTCTAAGGGTTCGTGTCCTCCCCATCCCAACGTGGTGAGGTGCGACGTTAGAGCCCAAGACAACAGCAAATGCTGAATAGAAGAACACATCCTTTGAAAAATTTACACACCATGTGATAAGCATGTGATAACACATGACACCCCATAATCAGCCTATGTAGTAGGCCTAATAGTGACCTGTTCTTCAGGTGTTTTATAACTGCAATATTGGACTTATAGTGATCTACTATCATTTTCACTGATACTTCATCACTCTTGTTCACTTACTGTTCCCAGTCTCCACTTTTTTTTTGCATGTAGTGACTACATGTGAAAAACAGCTGGGCGTGGAGACTGGGAGTGAGGCCATACTCTCCACGTACTCCACAGTGTTTTGTGTGCTGTAAAAATAAAGCTACATACGGAGTGGAGACTGGGAAGAAGACTACTGAGATCGGGTGTGAATTGCATCCAGCTGCAGCACATTGAGTGCAAAATAGTTATTGGGGAAAGCTGTAAATCTGTGTCAGGTCACATGATGCAAAGCCAGGTCACATGATGCGGAGCCACAGCTTTAGGGGCAGTATTTAGCACTTTGAGGTGCAAATGAGAGGAATGCCTACAACACAGGATGAGGTGTCACTAACGAGCAATCTGTCACCTGGCATCAGAAATGGGAGTGGGGGATTGGAATACTGGAAATTGTGGGAATTAGACTGTCAGCGTCTGATTTAAACATTTAGAGCAAACATCCTGCCGTCTGCAGTTAGAGCAAACATCCTGCCACCGATCTCAGCAACAATGTTGCAATGAGCAGCAAATAGAAATGCAGCTGTAGAGCCAGAGCAGGCTGCATTGGGACGGATGTCATCGAGGGTCAGGGGCACAGTGCACTCCACTGTCAATCATCCATTGCGATGATCCATTAATACTCATAAGTTCATTATGAAGTGACCCATGGAAAAAAGTTCACGGGTCCACTTCATATTAGTTTTATGTCTTTTCACTGTTGGGCTAACTCCACCATGAGAATGCTGTTCTGTAGTCATCTTCCAAGAACACCATGTATCATGAAAAGTAGTGCAAGCGACCAAGTGTTGGTTGTGTCTCTCAAGTAGCTTTTCATTGCTTACAGTATCAAAATGTGTTGGGGGGGAGGGGGGGGGGTGGGGGAACGAGGCCAGCGTTGTGTGTCTTGAGTTGCTTAATGGAAGATACCACGAAAGAACCAGTACTAAAAAATGAAAGTAAAAGCCGTGGATTAGATCCTGGAAATGAGGCAACAACATCTACAGAGAATTTTTTCGTTGATCAAACCCAAACCCTAGCAAAGCTTCCCTCTCCATATCAGAAGGTTCTCAAGTCACCACCAGGCACTGGCTGTCACGGAATGTACTTCCCAATTATGCCGACAGTTATAGTTGCAAACAGAAGCCAGGGGGGTCGCATTCATTTACAGCTGAGCTCAGGCCATTTAGATTCCATTGCGGCTGTGCCTGGTGGCTGCATCACCATGGGAGGCTATTGGATTACAACACTGCTGACCCCGAGAATTGTTTGTTTCAGAGCAGTTCTTCGTGTAGGTGTCCCAAACTTTGCAGAAGTGACACTGTGTGGTTGGCAGAGTGACATCTGGGATCGTGTGAACTTGAGTTCAGTTTGACATTTCTTGTATACTATTAGTATACTAGGGGGCATAGCATATGACCGACTGAGAAGCTAGTATACTATAATATACATGAAGTATACTATAGTATGCAGCTAGTATGCAGCTAGTATACAAGAAAAAGGTCCCAAAATGTTTGTTGATCCTCTCCAAAAAAAACAACTAAAATTAGGCAGAAGTCTGGCTCCCACTTGATAACAATGAAGCGAAAAAGCCCACAAGTACATTGCATCTAACACGGTTCCCCCCTCGCTGTTTGTGTTTCAAGAATCATTAGTTTACACTGCCTTGTTCCAAGGCCCCCCCCCCCCCCCACCCCCCCAAAAAAACAAAAAAACAGTGAGTACGCAATTTGGGCTTGCTACACCCGTTTCTTTGTTCAATGTAGTATGTTTAGAAAAATATATTTTCAGTATCGTGTTGTAGTGCTATGATCTAAAACTCATCACACATGCACACACCTCTCCCCCACCCCCGCACACCTCCCCCCCCCCCCCACACACACACACCTCCCCCCCACCCCCGCCACACACCCCAGTTTGGTATACTAGTGGGCCTAGCGCTTGGGATGTATCTCTCGGCTGGCATTTGGGCATTTGGCCATGGATCAGACACAAGAGAAGATATTACTAGAGAGCTGGAGAGATCGTCAGGACTCTACGAGTTCAACCCAGCGTACGCCGAAGTGTGGGATGCAATGCAAGTCCAAGTGAGTGGTTGTGGGCAGTGCTACTATATAGCCTGAGGCAACCTCGCCCTAAAATGGGGAGAGCCTGGTATTTTTTCTCACATGAGCGATGTTCGGGGTAAAAAAAGGGTGAGAAATGCAGCTGTCTTTTCGATCGGTCCCACCTATGCATAAATAAGTGATGTGAGAAAAGAATCCACAGCCTCTCCCTGGTTTTTTGATTTTCCAAAAGGAGAACGTCTGGGAATGAGGCTGGCTCCAGAGCTGGAGTGCAGCCTGGGAATGAGGCTGGCTCTAGAGCTGGAGTGCAGCCTGGGAATGAGGCTGGCTCTAGAGCTGGAGTGCAGCCTGGGAATGAGGCTGGCTCCAGAGCTGAAGTGCAGCCTGGGAATGAGCCTTGCTCCAGAGCTGAAGTGCAGCCTGGGAATGAGGCTGGCTCCTAAGCAGCTAGGCTTATGGTGAAATTTTTTTATGTACTGACACGGATCGCTACATCGTACTTCATGATGGAGAGGTGTGGCACGCCCAGACTACCGGGTGATCTCCAAGTGAAGGTGACATGGATTAATTTGATACACAGACACATACACACACACACACACACACACACACCCTCAGTTGCAATGCTGCGGTGTAAGAAACGCCTCAGACTGGGCGACAAAGCTAGTGATGCCAAGATTTGCCCCCAACTCCTGCTGCCTAACTGAGGTGGCGGACTGCGGAGTGGACCCATTTCGTGTACCACTACCACAACTCCACAGTAGGGTATGTAAGACCTTACGTGTCTGTCTGTCTTTATGTCTGTCTGTATCTTTGGAATTCTCTAGAAGGTCACACAGTCTAAACAAGCTTGTGCACTTATGAAGGCAAGCACACAGAATTTCGAATTATTGGTCATGTCAGTTGCGTTCTCCCCGTCTTTGCACGGATATCTATAAGCCTCTGTTTCGGCATAGCCTCATTCCCAGTCTCCACTCCAAAGTGAATGCAGAATGGAGACTTGGGAATGCGGCGAAATCGTAGGGCGACATGGGAATGTGGTACAGGTAACATCAACTGACTAATAATTCAGCAGGGCGTGCAAACGGGTCGTACCGAAGTATGACCACAATATACAGCAGCTAGCTACATGTACATGTACATTCTGGGTGATTCAGTTTGCATGACACAATCCAGTCAACATCGAGAATCCCTACAGCTGTCTCTGTGTGTGCATTGTGTGCAACTGCATTGGTATGTGTGTGTGATCTGGTTCCGTTGCTGTGAGACTTCTTTGTGTTTATCTTTTGAGGAAGTGGTCAGGGGAGCATACCAAAACTTTCTTCCTTCCTCCTACAAATACACACGCACACATACACACACACACACTCACACATACACATACACACTCACACAGGGCTGTCTCGAAGAACTGCTAGACTATGAAGAACGGCAGTATGACATCATTGGGCCGATCGGGATAGCTTTTGGACTGTTTCAGGTAACTACTTGTAATGTTAGTGTAAATGTGACACAACACATATGGAATGTACATAGCTGGCTTCCACTTTCAATGACTGTCAGTAGCAGGTGTGAAGTGAAAGATTTGGAGCAGCAAATTCATCCAGATAGAACATGGCTGCTAACAGTACTTGCCAATGTAGACAACGTTAGCTAGCTCTACGTGTTTAAAGGATGATGAATACCATGTTAGGAGAGTACCTACAATTGTAAATGGCTAGGTTCTACTGCAAGTAGGTTTAGTAGCTATATAAAGCTTGACTAGTAATCTGAAGGTCCTGGGTTCAATCCCCAGCTAGGCTCCGGTACTTCCATCTTTGATGATTCGCATATATGTTATATCCATGTCTGTGATCTCTACACACACACACACACCCACCCACACACACACACACACACAAAGATATTTGGTATACTGCTCTGTCTGCTCTTCTGTGGAACAGTACAATCAACAAAAGACTCGTATTCAACGTCATAATGCACAGCTCAAATCTCACCACTCTTAGCCTTAGATACAAACTGTAGAAGTTAGATAACTAATATTAATGCTCATTACCATAGCAGCCTTCAAACAGACATGTGATTTGACGTGCATTTAGAAAATGCTAATATCCTCAGGACTGGTAAATTGCCGAGTCATTCAATGTTTTTTATTCATATCGTTTGTGCAAATCTCAGTAATAACAGTGTAAATATTATTATTATAATAATTACTGTAAATGTTTAGGTGATAATTAATAGCACAGTGTTGCCTGCAGCTGGCCTGTTGGTACGTACGAGGCTCTCACCAGCAACTCCCTGCAGTGTTGGACTCCAGACTGAAAAAACTATAACCTAATCGTCCCCTGCTGTAATTGAAGGGCTCAGAAGGGGGTGTGGCCTGGGTATGAGGCAGAACCAAACCCACAAATATTGCGCTTGGCCACAATCAAATACTGGGTATTCTCAAGTTGGGGGGGTATGGTATGTGTGCTGGGCATATCAGTCTACACCACACCCAATTGCTGTGGGTTAGCCTGGGGACACGGCTAACTATGGTTCTGAGTCCTTCAATTGGGGAGGTCACAACCACAGTGGACTAGCCCAAAATCAAGTACTAGAAGTTGCTCAAAAACGTATCATGAGCTCATTGAAACCCACTACAAGGGCTTATACTGTGAGTGTGCATTTCCTAATGACTTGGCTGCTGGTAGCTACTGCAGTAGCCATCAGCCTGTCAGACTTGGAAAAAATTCTTCCCAGGCTTAGTATTGATAGATAGATGACTGTTTGTGGTATTTCTATAAAGAGAAACAAATTACAATGTAAGTTGGAGGGGGAAAAGCCTAGCAGCCAATAGCATATCTATTAAATGTTATAAAATTCAAATAAATTTTTTTAAATTATTTTTGTGGCATTTCTATAAAGAGAACAACTTAACTTGGAGGAAAAAAAGGAGAAAAAAAAGAAACTTGGAGGAAAAAAAAGAAACTTGAGAAGAAAAAAACAAAAGCCTAGGGAGCCTCCCATCCCTCCTGGAGTGTCAGACACCCGGAGCGCTGGATAGGCGATGGCTGGGAATCACAGGAGGCCTTGTAACGTACCCAGTCATTCTTTTAGTTTCGGAGTCCCGAAGGAAGTTACCGACGTATTGGCTGTAGGCTTAGAAAGCCAAGAATCAGATTGCACGCGTGCGCCTCGAACACGCGACCCGATTAATGGGGAGGCCACGTTCCGACCCCAGTCTGTTACCGAACGCGCCACCTTGACTTCCCGTCAGATGGGTGAAAAATTTTGCTTTATATATCCATAACGGTGGTGTGTGTTATATGGAATTGTTCCTAGAATATTCAACTGCATGATATGTCAGGATTAGTATGGCTATAGAGCATCCCGCTATGGTACAAGCACTGGGGATAAAGGTTAGGTAGCTACAGATAGCGCTGATTGTAACTATGAGCTAGTTTTAACTACGAGCCTGACTCATACAGGCCGTATAGCTACACACATCCAACTTGTAGTCTTGCAGGCCAGCCTCACTCGCTCTGTGCGAGTGAGGCTGGCCTGCAAGACTACCAGTTACCCGCATCACTGAAAGCCCATGAAACAGCTGCTGCAGTGGTGTGGCAACCCTGCTCATCATCCAGCACTCTGCTCATTTTCATCAGAACTTGTATGCCTGTCTGTCTGTCTGTCTACAGGGCGCCCCTGTCTACATGTACGATGTAAATCCCAGGGGACTGATCAAGAGAAAATGTTGGGTCATTCCACAAACCCTATAGGGTGCTGTTTGTAGCTACAGTAGCAATCAGCCTGTCAGACTTGAAAAGAATCCTTCCCAGGCTTAGTAGATAGATGGCTATTTGTGTAAAGCTTAACTTGGAGGGAAAAAAAGAATCCTATAGCGTCTGGACGGTCAAACAATTGTTCCCAGGCTTAGCACTGATAGAGAGATGACTATCTGTGTAGTTTTTTTATATAAAGAAAGAAAAAATAGCCTCCCTCCCTCCTGGATGGTCAAACTTATAAACAATTCCTCCCCCCCCCCCGTCAATTCTTAACTTTCTAAGACCTAGTAGCCAATATGCCGGTAACTTTCATTCAGGAATTCCGAAGCTAAAAGGATGACTGGGCAACAGTGCCTTCTGTAATTACCAGTCGTTGCCTGCCTATCCAGCGCTCCGGGTGTCTGACACTCCAGGAGGGATGGGAGGCTCCCTGGGCTTTCTTTTTTTCTTCTCTCCAACTAGCTAGGCCTGGGGGTGGATCCCCGACTCGATTACCTTGGGGAGGTAACGTTCAGATCCCAGGCTGTTAATGAACGCACCATCTCAACAATCCGCCAAATGTTTGTCAAATTTATTACTATAAACCCCAATCGGCTGAGAGTTGAACCTCAATAGGTTACACCTGTAAAGCATTGAACCTCAAGAGGTGAACCTTGATAGGTTCACACATCATTATCTGATTGTTGGTACATCTAGAGTCAGGAGTAAAAATAACACACAATAAAAATATTTAATTTAAACATGGATTTGTTGTCAGCTGCATGCAGTAAAAATGAAGTGGTCAGTCTTAGCAATATAAAACGTGGTCCATTCTGATGTTCAGAGAAACCCTTGTATCAACACACACAGCACTGCAATATTATAGCTCTCAAGATACATTATGAAAAACAGGTTCACAGATCAGACTTTGTCAAAGGAAATGCGATACCAGGAAATAATATATAAGACATCGTCTATTCTGATGTCTAGAGAAAGGGGTGTAATGTGTCTGTCATGTTTATGAGGGTTAGTAAGTCTTGTACAGACGGTGCAGCCGTGGCGGTGGGGAAACGGTTGAGGTGATGTTGATCGTCAAGCTGGCGCTACTTCTCCAGCGGGGCGTAGTTCAGAAGTTTCTCGATCAGGTCGACGTGGGACAGCAACATCCGTCGGCAGCAGTAGCGCTTGAGACCTAATGCATCTAGCGCATCACTGGGAGGGAGGGGGGGGGGGGTGCTGTCTTAGGTCAGGCAATGCATTAGTCTTGAGGAGATTACAACAGCATAGATTAAGCATAATAGGTACAGGTAATAATTGCCACTATATGTAGTTTAAAAAAGTATGAAGCGGTAACGTTCTGTAAAATTGTCGGGGAGCAGGGTATTGGCACGAAGTGGCTATTGCTCTGGCATTCCATGGTTAGAGTTTAGGGGAAGGGTTAGGGTTAGTACGGGCGTAGCCCAAACCTAATAACGGTCAGGACTTCAGTCATGATTTTAATTAGTACGCACCCTTCCGTGTATTCCGCCTGCAATAGCCCGAGGTACGACTCCCACTTGTTTCCGATCACCTTCCCGCAGGTAAAGCAGCGAATGGGGATGATCATGGCTGGGCCTGGGAACGCTGGGAGCTAGGGCCTGCAGCGATGTAGCATGGATATCGGATTCTGCCCGTATATTACTACACGTCACGATCAAGGGTCATGACGTCATAATCAGCCGTGACGTGGGAGGGGTTGCAAAGGCGTGTCAGGTGCAGTTGGAAAATAGCTGAACTCACAACGACTCACATTTGTACAACCGAGAAAGGAAAATACAGGTGGGCTAAAGTGTGTTTTACGCGCTTAAATTTAAAATTATGCTACGGTATTTCTACATAACTAGCAGTCGATCGGAAAGTAAAACGGCCAAGCTGTCGGTTCATTTACTCTGTCCTGTTTCTCTGCAGGCAACATGACGGCCTACAACAGGTGTCTTCAGATTAGCTTCATCCTGGTGCAGCTGCTTTTCATGGTGAGAGTTCAGTGTTGCTGTTGAGAGGTGCAGAGGTTTAGAAGGCTAGGGTTGCAAATAAATTGATAGTGTTGGGGCAGCTGTACTTTCATTGTATTGTAAACATACATAAACTTGTGTCTTGTTAGCTGCAATTATCAGCTGCCCTCATTTCTATGGTCACTCCTGCCCTGTAGAATTTAGCTACCAGTATTTTACCATTCCTATTAATATCGGTGGACATTTTGCAATATTATCTGATGTGCTAGTGACTGTTTGTAGCTTTCACAAGTCCAGGCCATGGCTAGCCTAGTGTTTCACGTGTAGGGTTAGATCAGAGCTAAATGAGTAGGTGACAAATTCCCCAGTGTACCCTCTTTGGACTGTCACTATGGGGGTTAATTAGACTGACTCAGTGAAATTCTTTGGTGTGGGGGAAATTGGTGAAACTGTTTGTTTGTTTCCTCGTTTGCAACCAAAATGAGGGTTTTCTACATCCTGGTCTGTTGAGTGCTACTGGAATTCCCTTCTGACCCAGTCAGGCCAAGATTCTGTCTGTCTGGCTTGAAAATTGGAAAAGAGTTTTATGTAGTTACCACAGCAGTGTTTAAGGACTAAGTTATAGAGGTTATAAAGACAAGAATTTGAAAACAGCCAATAATTATGCATAGCTGATCCAGCTATGCACTACATTCAGTTCCATTAGCATAATTGCCGAACAAAGCAGTTTTACCAAGGGGAGTGACCCCTCACTGACAGTCTACCAAGGGGAGTGACCCCTCATTAGCAGTTTAGGGGGGAGTGACCCCTCACTACTACTACAAATTGTGGAGTGCAGCAAAGCGTGGTAAGGCTAATAATTGCGTCCTATGGGCTCAAATCTTAGCTAGCGTTTATATGCAATTTCTGTTACATTTTGGGCCCCAGTGGCCGCCCCGTGATTCAAGATGGCGTCCCTGTCAGTTACATGTGCAAACCCATGGTACAAGTGCTATTGCAGCAACATGAGCACATTACTAGGGCTATGCAAGCGCAGATGCATGGCTCACGGGGCTTACTCTGCTAACCTACACAGACAGCTAGCTGTAACCATCACAGCTATAGGCTAGTAGGGAATACTTTGCGGGGCAGGATGCGAAGATCGTTTGCCAGCCAGTCAGTCACGAGAATTAAAACTAAACTGGGAAGTGCGCCTATCAGTGATGGTGGAGTAGCTATGAACAAACTGCTGGCCATCAGGAGAATGACGTCTCTGTCTGCAGCACATGTCCAGGGATGAATCATGGCACTATCACCTGGTTCCTTCACCTGTCCTTCCCTCTCACTCCCTAGGCCCTTGGGGGTGCATTGATTGGTTTGGGGGCGTGGCTAGAGATTGAAGAGCAGTCGTTTGAGGCCGCCATTGACGAACAGGCACTACTGATAGGACCCTACCTCCTGATTGCTGCTGGCAGCGGAATTGTCATCGTCGCCTTCATCGGGATGGTGGGAGCCTGCTGTGACCATAAATTCAACCGCTTCTTGCTCATTCTGGTGAGTGATGTCATGATGATGTCATGATTCTATGCACTGTGATGTAATAACTCTACTTCAGTATTGTACTGCTAGTAACATGTCTGCATTGGTGTATAGCCTTATTTCTAGGTACCAATCCCCAGCCTCATTCCCAGGCTCCAATCCCCAGCCTCATTCCCAGGTTCCAATCCCCAACCACATTCCCAGGCTCCAATCCCCAACGTCATTCCCAGGCTCCAATCCCCAGCTTTTATTGCAGGGTACCGTAGAATCGGGATAGTAGGCACCGGTGCTTACTTTCGAAATTAGCAGCAAGAATGGGTGCTAACATTCGAGGGGTGCCTACTTTAATGGGGTGCTTACAATCGCGTGAATATATGGCGTAGCGGTATAGCTGCCTTTTGTACTACAGGTACGACCATTACACTTGTGGGTTTGGCTCTGGGAAAGATATTCATTTCTAGATTGGCTCATTACAATGCAATAAATACCTAACAGGCAGTGATGCACTGCAACAATGCTGTATGCATAGTTTTCATGAATTTTATTATACCATTGACCTTACTCATCAATCGCACTGTTCTGTGCACGCTTGCTGTTTGCTTGTGCGCTCTCCGTAGGATAGTGAAGCTTCCAGTTGTAGAAAGCAGTTTTTCCTGGTAAGTGCTGTAGTCTCTCTCTGTTGCTACACTACTTTGGCTTGGGTGCCTTTTCTTGTAGTAGACTGTACTGCACCACCTGGTGGTGAATATTGTTCTTAGTCTCGCGTGGCCAGACTCTTGACAGTCTTGCCACGCGAGACTTTATTGTTCTAGTGTAGCATAAAGTGTAAAAGAAAAGCTTTAATACCTGAAACATGTAATTAACCACCATAGGTATTATCTACATTTCGTTTCTTTCCTTTATATTAGCCAGTATCATGCAAACTGCGCGCGGCCACGCCCTCTTATCGGGTGCTTACTTTCGTGTGGGTGCCTATAAACGGGAGGCAGTTGTTGTAATTCAATTGGGTGATTACTTTCTATGGGTGCTTACTTTCTATGGGTGCTTACTTTCTATGCGTGCTTACTATCCCGATTCTACGGTATGCTAAAAGCTGGGGAGTGGAGCCTTGGACTGAGGTGCTTTCTTTAGCAGTTGTCTGAGACAGTGCTGGTTTCCGTGGCGAGATGCTACTCCAGCCAGCAACCAGTGGAACAATGACTTCTATAGCACAAACGGGATTGGCTAGAATCTAGGCTAGAGGGTCACCAGCTACATGTTACTCAGAAAATGTTCTTGACATTTCAGGCTGATGTACTTTCATCTGGGGTCAACCCACTTACACGTGTACGTGTTCGAGGTGGAGCATGCCATAGTTAGGAGACTAGGACAAAACCTCTAGGTCCCCAGACAGCGGCCTGTCTGTAGGAGTTGCTGGTGACCCCCGGGTGGTTTGCTGCTGGTAAACTGCAGGTGCTACAACCACACTGACGAGGCCTATTTGCTGGAACAGCTGTATGGGGCTCTCCTTGTTTTCAAATCTGGCTGCTAGCTGGCATGTTGTTCCAGACAGCCCAGCATTGCAGTTGACAGGCAACAGTCTCAAGACAACCAGTTGCTGGAGGCTAGGCCCTTGAAGTTACAGCTGTACACTTAATTGACATACATGTACATAACTTGTCATTATTCACCTTGGATACCCTTGGCAACAGACTGCTAGGGAAATGTCAACAGCCACATGCTTAAGGATGTCATATCCAAGGCAGGTCCATTGCCGGATCGATTTCGGTAGCAAGGTTACAAGATTTTACATGTGCAAGCACACACGATACACTTCACATCTCTCATCTACACACCCCTGCACACACACGTCTATACTCACACTGCACACACACACAGTATATAATTATCGTGCTGCTGATCTTCGTTGTGGAGCTGGTGGGCGGGATCCTTGGCTTCGTCTACAGGAATGATGTAAGCACACACCTTAACTCTAGCTGTGGGGATTAATTAGAGTGCACTGCTAGCATGCAGGCAGTCCATTTACCTGTAGCGTTTTATTATCTGATATTATATTTAAAATTTTATGCTTGCGTCCACTAAATTTAGGCACGACATTAAGTATAATTGTAATGCTGGCATCCATCAATGTAATATTACAACCACCCCCTTACTGTATTGTAAACCTCAAACCTTGGTTACTACTGGGTGCCTGACCTTGAGAATCAGGAATGGTGGGTGTTTGTTGGCATGCCAACTCTCCCCCCCCCCCCCCGTCCAGCAGTTTAGCCAACCTCTTTTTATCGTCAAAAGAAGGTTGTAGAAGTATCCAGTTGGTTGTTCCTGAGCCTCAGATACACACTAACTGCTGAAGTAGCTAATTAACCCCAGATACACTGCAGTAGCTAATTAACCCCAGATACACACTAACTGCTGCAGTAGCTAATTAACCCCAGATACACACTAACTGCTGCAGTAGCTAATTAACCCCAGATACACACTAACTGCTGCAGTAGCTAATTAACCCCAGATACACACTAACTGCTGCAGTAGCTAATTAACCCCAGATACACACTAACTGCTGAAGTAGCTAATTAACCCCAGATACACACTAACTGCTGCAGTAGCTAATTAACCCCAGATACACACTAACTGCTGAAGTAGCTAATTAACCCCAGATACACACTAACTGCTGAAGTAGCTAATTAACCCCAGATACACACTAACTGCTGCAGTAGCTAATTAACCCCAGATACACACTAACTGCTGAAGTAGCTAATTAACCTTCTGGACTTGAGTAGTTGGTGATTCTCTTTATTTAAAGGTGCTGGATTTTGTTCAAGACGGGCTCAACTCCACCATCGCTCGCTACGGAGGAAATAGCACGGCTGACCGGGGAATCACCGAGGCCTGGGACGCCATACAGAATACGGTAAGTGGGGGGGGGGGGGGGAGCATACGGAGTGTGGGAGTGATAGTGTGGGGAGAGAATGTACGTAGTGTAGAGGTGACAGTGGGTGAAGAGTTATAGTGCAGTAGTAGTTCAGTTGTGGGGCGTGGCCATTATTTCATTACCAGGCATGTAGACATAACTAACCGATCAAATTGGCAGAAGCCATCTAAAGTGGTGAGAGTGCCTCACATGTTGACGACTGCCATTATCCCTTTGCTCGTGGTCCGAGCTGCTAGACTGGTGACAAGTTTGGTGGGGAGTGGAGCCATGGTCGGTTTCTGACTAACTTGTTGCTATGTTTCTCCAACACGCACACACACACACAGCTGGATTGCTGTGGAGTGCTCGACTCTGACGACTTTGCTAGTCAGGGCATCACCCCCCTCCCGGACTCTTGCTGCCCGACCCTCATAGGAGGAGTGTGTATGGTTCCCCATGACGATGTGAGTTTTCATCTGGAATATTGTATTTTTGAGCTTGAGAGCAAATACTTTCCAGTCCCAACCATGCGGTACCTGTGGCTGTACTCAGATGACTTTAGGGGGTGTGGATTCATTTAATTTATGCATATCTCACATACTTCCCGCCCCCACTTCAAATTTCAGCTTGTAGTTCTTTACACAGTGGAATGTGTATTACACACGCTCACCCTCACATCTCGCACTCATAAACACAACACACACCACACACACACACACCCTCACATACACCCTCATACTCACACACACACTCAGGGCTGTGTGGGTGCCCTGACCGACTTCCTTGAAGACAACTTGCTGGTGGTGGCTGCCGTTGGCATCGCATTTGTCGTTGGAGAGGTAGGCAACCTCCCTGTACAGAAACTGTCAAAAAAATAATTCGAATATTGAAGGAAGCAAAAAAAGGT